>JAUELF010282891.1:0-10360 GCA_031471495.1 Clinocardium nuttallii | reverse complement strand
CTGAAACAGAAAATCCTCAAGAGACGAAACTTGTCTGTCCGGGTTAGCCTACGCGGCATGCTTAGGCTGACCCAGGTCGCAACTTTACGCATACTCCACATTGTTGATTGTCTCGCGAGACGGCTCAAATCTTGTTGGATAAAACATTAATTTAATGAAACTCGAGGAGTGTGAATAACACATTGTTTTAAAGTTTTTCCTCTCTGACTTGCTACAGGTAAACATATACGAGGGACAATTTATAGAAAATGCAGCAGTTTATTATAAAATAATAGTAGGAAATATCCCATTAGAGAGTAATTGATAGTTTTATGATTGAGATTTTATTTCATAAAAAGCGGGAATGGTGATATTATTTTCTGGAAAGACTTCGTTATAATGATGCAGGTGCTATATTGTATTTTTACAAGCATTTATACATTCCTTCATTAATTATAGCATAAATCCTTTTCTATTTGAGATTACATTTCATCACAGCGCAATAACACTTTACACCAAGTAGACACTTTCTTTTTAACGCATTCGATTACATCATTCGATACATTTTTTTTATCATAAAATACAATGTGGCATACAGAGCGAGAAACTTCTATATACAATAATTCATGAGACGATTGACTGTTTTTACACACTAAGGACAATCATAAGAGGCGACCCGCGAGAAAACCAACATTATGGACTCATGAGCATGCCGCGCAGATACCCGGATGGACACTTTTCGCTTCCTGCGGGTTTTCTGTTTCAGAAATATTACCTCTGTCCCTCTGAGTCGGAATGTATCGGCCCGGAGCAGTATGTGCGGGCTGCGCAGGCTGATCTGGGTCGATATATTGCGCAGATACAATAATGTCGGTTTTCTCGTGGAACGGCTCATACCATGTGCGGGACTATTTAGATACGCCTAGGATAATCTTACCAGAAGTCGGACAAGAACTGATCTACTGTGTGTATCATGGATTGCCATGAAATGTGTTCTTTCTTAGTCTGGTACATGGTTTGTTTAAATTGAAAGTTTCTTAAGACAATCACTGCAATTTCGATAAGTTTTTCTCGAAAACTAGTAATTTAAATGTTGAACATTGCTGTGTTACTAATCTACGATTTCAGCAACACTTGATTCTTTAAGCGATTCCTCTGCTATTGTATTTTCTAGATTGCCCTGTTTTTAAAACACAATGTTAATGTATCGTATAATTTGGGAACAGAGGAGAAACATAGCACGAAAAGTCTTCTCAATTCCTCCATTTTCAACAACGTTTTCAAAGTCGCCTGCAGCAGAAGCATAACAGACTAGTCTGTATCAGGTCAAGGGGTTAACAACAATCTAGCGTTGCCATTCTAAGGGAGAAAGAAACACAGGACGACTACATATGAGCCGTCTCGCGAAAACCCCAACAACGTGGTCTAAGCGTAAAGTGTCGACCTTGATCAGCCTAAGCATGCCGTTCAGGCTTACCCGGATAAACATGTTTTGCCTCTTGTGGATTTTCTGTTTCATGAACCATTACTCTATACCTTCACCCTCGGAGATGGAATGTGTCGGCCCGGATCAGTCTGCGCGGCGACGCAGGCTGATCTGGTCGATACATTACGCAGATTACATCATGTTGGTTTTCTTGCGGGACGACTCAATTATCATGTATTATACGTTTGCAGGGAAAATATAGCAGCTGTAAACATTGATCTCCGAACGAAGTCAGTAGTAATGGTGGAAGAAACGAAACAACTTCAAGTTTGTATAATGTCTTTAAAATGTTCATTTAAATTATAGGTCTTCTGTTTTGAAAACATTGAAATATTTGAAAATTAATTTCGATATAAGGGATAACTATAACTACATTTGAACCGTCCCGCGAGAAAATCAGTATTATGGCATCTGTGTAATGTATCGACATAGATCCGCCTCACATTCCGTCTCAGGGGGGGAAGAGGTATAGAATAAGGATTCCTGAAAACAGAAAATTCACAGGAGACAAAAAGTGTCTTTCCGGGTAAGCCTGCGCGGTATGCTAAGGCTGATCCGGGTCGATACTTCACGCATAGTCCACACTGTTGGTTTTCTCGCGGGACGACTCATTTTTTGTGTAATTATCAGACTGTTTCTCCTACGTTTGGGATGGACCACGGCATATAATAAAACGGGTTTACAGAAGGACAAACAATCCTCAGTAAAGCATTTAACATTGTTTGTTGTTAGTTAATGATTAGAACTGATTTCATCTAGTGGGGTTCAGCGAAGCCATCTGCGATATTATTGCAGCTGCACTTTCTAGGTTTGTTAAATTAGCGGAGTTCTACGAAAGTCAACCGTTGAGCATGTGTGATTTAATATCAAATATATTACTATGTTTTGCATTGAAACATTTACAAGTGGTGAATTCAATATAGAGACAATCATATATACGATATGTAGATATCAATTAACTAACAAACTGTCGGTGTTTCAGATTTTAGATATCCTTGCCAGATTCGGAGGTTTGTTGGCATTTGTGGCTGGACTGTCAATGTTGACGTTAGTAGAAATTGTATGGACCAGTATGAAGTCCTTGTTTGATGCCTGCATATACATACACAAACGGTATGTTGATTAACATTGGATTGTACCTCTATATACAAGACTATAATTACATCGAAAGGGAAATTATCAGTGACCGGTAGTTGTTATTGCGTCCACCTCGCGATAGCATTTCAATTAATATTCTGTTTCAGGGATAACTTACCGGTAGTGCTGATTATTAACCCAGGAAACGCTTTAACCTAACTCTAATACGGTTGACAAGAGCAGAGAAAGGTATTCTGATAAAGAAATAAAAATTCTCTATCGGTACTGAGAGCCTCTTGAACTTGCTTCTACGTGTTGGAAGACCACATGCCAATGCTCAAACTGTGTTATCAATGAGGTCAGCATGTCTATACTCATGCACTATCGACTAGAAGTATGATTGAGAGTTAAACAATATACAAGTGAATAAGAACAAAGCTATTATACTTTAAAACTTATATAAAAAATCTGAATGAGAATGTATAATTAAATAAACAATTCACGACATAGTTGATGAATTGAATGGCTCTGGTGTATTACACATATAATGTTGTTGGATTTTCAGATCTAGTGGCGAGAAGGACGTTGAAAGACTAAGCGATTCTCAAATAACATCAGTCACGTGGGCAATGTATAAACAGAAACGACGCCAAGAAGAACTCGATAAAGAAAACCAGATGAACAACGCTCGTACAGACAAAAGAAAATGTCAAAGTTCGGGTCTAGGCGGTAATGTGAACAACCGTCTTCATCGACGTAATAGTGGTTACCTTACACCAATTAATGAAAACCATAATGACTCACCCGAAGGACAGAGTGTCAGACATAGTGTTCCGTACGAAACGCCATCTGACGGCAACGATTACAAATATACCGGAAGTACTGAACCTTATGAGTTGAAAGGCAGTAAATATAGAGTGCCTAACCCTGCGTCAGATAGAGTGTATACTAATACAAACGGACATATTCCAAAACCATATTCTGACACCAATGGCAGGATGCCCAACGGCGTCAGTTTAATCTCCGCTCCATATTCAAACAATAATCACTATAATGATGGGAACGAACATATACATCAGCCGTATGGAAATCGACATCCATCACAGCATCCCACCAGAGGGACGTTTGAGAAAGGAAATGATCGTGTTCAGTTATACGGCAATAGCTCTGCATATTTTCATACAAATGTGTCGGAACCAACCTTTCTATAGTACGTGTACATTGTAATTCAAGTATACTGTTGCCATATATGTGTGTAGATCCGTCTGTTCCATAGTATACATGTTTCTATACAATCACTGGTTGAATTTAATATTCAACAAGTTTCAACAGTGTATGCTTATATTGGGGAACTTTTTGGATCACCTTTCTGTGCCCCTCGCCACATTTACTTTGATTATATGGAATGGATATTGACAGTCAACACAATAACTCCTTCGAACATTTTCTATTGACAAGAATAATTTTCCTTAATGCTTAGACGTGTGTAACTATGTATCCGGGGCCAAAGAGTTTTTTGATATCCATATATATCATATGTCAGAACTGCGACATGCTCTTGTGTCAGGAGCATATGAACCGTCCAGCGAGAAAACAAACATTATGGCATCTACGTAATGTATCAACCAGGCCAGGCCGATACAATGCGTCTCAGGGTGATAGCGGTATAAAGTAATGATTCCTGAAACAGAAAATCGTCATGAGGCGAAACGTGTCTGTCTGGGTTAGCTTGCGCGGCATGTATAGGCGGATACGGGTCGATACTTTACGCAGAGTCATATCACGCAAACCCTTCTGTAAATGTGTGACAATGCCAACAACTCAAGTTAATCACACTCAATTATTATGTGAGAAGCAGTATGTGCCTATTTAATCAAAGTACCGAAAAAAAACTTTTTCCGTTAGTATTGTCAAAAGTCATCTGCAGATCCACTCATATGCGGCAACGGAAAAGCTGATGAGCAATTTATTCGTATAATAATCACGTTCTATTTTAACCAAAACACGCGATAATGCTTCAATAATCATCACGGTAACAAGCAAATGTGACTCCGTTTCTTCTTCACCTTTTAACTATAGACCAGTTTCACTTCTCAGCTGTATTGGAACACTGATGGAACGTTGCATACCTCAATATCTATATAATTTTCTTAACGAACACAATGAATAAATCACACCAATCAGGTTTCGCCAAAGGTTATTCAACGGTTTATCAATTAGCCTAATTATATAAAAACAATTGCAATGCCATTGCAGGAAAAGAAGAACGTGCAGTAGTCTGCGATATATGAAAAGCGTTCGAAAGATTATGACACAAAGGTCTACTCCACAACTAATCATCTATGATGTCCAGGGTGACGATCATCCATCACAACACAGAAATGATCACAGGTCAAAACACATAAGCACCTTGGTCTAACATGTTCGGATGATGGCCGATGGAAAACCTATATTTATCGCATACTCAACAAAACGTGTAACAGATTAGGCATACTTAGATCCCTGAAGGTTTAACTGTCACGGTATTGTCTATAAAGAATATATGTATCCTTCATTTGTCTCGTTCTTTAGTATGATTAAGGAACGGTGGCATCAAAACTCGTTTAGAAACTGTTCAAATCGATGCTGCAATAATTGAAGCAGAAGCAACTTAACTTTGCAAGACCGACTCTCCTAAATTATCTTAAATGGGAATCTCTGGGAAATCAAAGTAGAAAACACGAACTTATTCCTATGTACAAAATGTCTAATAATTTAACACCTACATATTTGTCAGATTTAAGCCCCTCACAAAAATAAAGTCTTAAGAATAATGGAAATTTTCCTGTTATACACTCTAGAACCGATTTATATTAATTTTCCTTTCTATCATCAGTTCTAAGAGAATACAATGTTCTTCCTCTACATACTAGACAGAGAGTGTCAAATCCTTTCTTAATAGAACCAGTTGCTTACTACTACAAAGGTACCCGCCGCGGAATCTTAGACTTGGATGTAATTCTTCATTGACGTTCGTTTGTGGAACTTACGGATCTATCGAATTGACTGCCCACTACCCTATGTAATGTCAGAGACCAAGTGCGCGTGAATTCAATATCTGTCGAACTTTCCATGTCCAGCAATCAAGACAACCTATTATTTGGAAACGAGCACCTTTCAGTCGACTAAAATGAACCAAATTAACAAAGGTGTTCTATAACTTCATAAAAGCATCAACACGCTTTTAATAAGTAACATAACACTGACCTGACGTGCCCACCAATTTAATCGCGCGGTCTGCTGAGTCTGCGAATTTGTATTCAATACTTTTTTTCTCTCTTATTTTTTTTAGTTAATCTAGTAGAGTTGAAAGTTTGAAACCAAAATATATAATGCCTATCGAACTTATTCTCGATAGTTATATGATTCGTTGGACTTTTCTCCGAATATTATCAACATCATATTAACCATGTAATATCAGTTTGAGAATATTGTTTTTTTGCATGGAGAAGAATTTATTTTGTTTAAGTAACTTGCTTTCTAATAATCCATGCTGATCAATAGTATACGTATATGTGTAAATGGCTTTGTACAATTCATGTGAATAAAATATTATTTAAACTAACTAATAACCTTCACTGCATATTTGGTTATAAAAATCTAGATAATTATATCACGAATTAAATACTTAATAGTTTTGTTTAAAGGATAAGTATGTCCCTTGCGATTTACCTTCGAAGTCTTGGACAGGTCACTGATGGTGATGTTTTTACCTGGTTTGACTCACATACAACAAACTCGCAGCTGCCGAATTTGAAATCATCTACGCCAAAATATTGAGCCTCATTAGAAGTAAAAGGTATAATTACGTTGTTGAATAGATTTGAAAACGTGACAAAACTGGGATTACGTATTAGTAGTCCCAGTGCCAAATGAGAAATTGCTCAAGTTGAACAATTCCTTTCTCATCCACAATGTTATCAAACCTCATCTTCTGTAGACGCATCAAAATACGTCTGCAGGAGGGAATGGGTTAAAATGACATATTTAGAGTAATCACATTCGACCGATAGTTAAAATAAACCATCGCAAATTAACCTGTGTATACTGTTGTCCGTGTAGCCAAGCACTATTCAAAATTAACACTTTCCTTCATATAGACGCTTTTTGACGCCTCTGCAGTAGACGGCTTTTTGAAAACAAAGTCACAAAAGAAGTTTCACTTTGAGTCATAGGTAATCCATTCAATTATAGAGAATTTCTATTTTTTGATAAAAGTAAAAAGTCAAAGTCGTCTGTTTTGCAGAATTGTCGTATGAGGGAAAGGGTTAAAAAGGTATGTGAACAAATTGAATCCATACGATATGTACAAACAATGTGTTTTAATATGGTATAGTTTAACAAGTTTTTATAACATTAATCAATATATTTAGTTTGTAACAAACGTTTGTGTTTCTAAAATGAATTCGTTTAAATAGATTGACGATATTTATTTTCCAATTGCCTTTTCAATTTCGTCCTGGTACAATTAACGGCCAAGTTTGATGCGTTTACGTAAAAATATAGATTGATCTATTGAAAGCAAGGTGGCAAAAGAGGGAATACAGCATTTAAAATGGACCCGTAACCTCAAATGCATTGTGTGATCATCAAGGCGAGTTTTTGTGATCATCTTTTATCCGTCGTGCGTCGTCAACAATTTCTTTAAACAACCTCTCCTCCTAAACCACTGCATGGATGTTGGACTAATCTTGGGTGGCAACCGAAAGGAATTTTAAAAAATAACTTCTTGTCTGAACCTGAAAGGCTAGCTAGTGCTTAAATATTTGGTGTGTAGCATTGTCGTCCTCTACAAAGATTGTTCAAAATTGGCCCCCTACCCGGGGGTCACCTGTTTTGCAGATATATAAGGGACAACTTTGACATTCTTCGTCCAATTGAAAGGCCTAGAGCTTAGGATTTTGGTGTGTAGCATTGTTTAGTGATCCTCTACAAAGATTGTTTAAATTATGACACTGGGGTTTAAATTGGCCACGTCCCGGGGGTCAACTGTTCAAATTATACACCTGATGTCAAAATTGGCCACAGGGATATGGGGATTGCCTATTTTACAAAGAGATATATATAGAGAAAACTTAGAAATCTTCTTGTCAAATACTAACTGGTATATAAACATTTCTTTGGTGACCTTCTAAGTCATATTAACTTGACAAAAGACAGGCAATGTATGGTGTTTTTTTTTTTATCTATGGCAGTTTAGCTATACTGATCCTCTTGTATCTGCATACTTAAAAATATCCCCGTCTTAAAAATTTGTATATGTTTTCATTTCTTTTCTTAAACTGCTGCCGAAGTCTATAATTTGACTTAAATTTATTTAATTTACATCAATAATAAAGCACATTCATACAACCTCTATTAACCCTTTCCCACAAACAACTATACTGCAGCAGACGACATTGAAAACATCCAGGCAAACTTATGGAAAATCTCTATTAGTGAAACTCAAATTATTGAAAAAAAATTACATCATTGTGACAAAAGGAGAAATTGCTCATTTAGAGCAATTTCTCCTTTTTTCATAATGTTTTCAAACATCATCTGCAGCAGAGGCATCAGAAAGTGTTTACATGTGGGAAAGGGTTAATCACTCTTTGTGTTCTCTTTCTGGATACTCAACCAGTGGAATCAACAAGTGTTTAGGAGTATCCAAGACGGTGACACCACTCTAACTAGAACCAGACTCGGGATCTATGCATCACAAGGTTAGCACTCAACCTCTTAGCCACTTTCTCAAATCATCTTCTATTAACTCTTTTCCTTTTCAACCCATGATTTACAACTTTTAAATACCAATTTTATGTTACCATCAACCAAACTCGGTCACGCATAGTGGACAATTTTGATGAAACTTTGTCAGTTTGAAAGAGCATGATCAAGTTACAGAACAGAAATGCTCTTAATTACCCTCATTTGACCTTGAAGTGTAACCTTGATCTTTAAACTGCATTCCTAGTTCTTAAACCCAACACACCCTCTCATTAAGGCAAAACATTGTGGCCATGTGTTTGAAACCAAATTTGATGAATGTCAGAGTAATATCACAGACAATATCTCACATGAGTCTATTTGACCTCTAGATGTGACCTTGACCATTTGGCTACAGTCCATGTCCATGAACCAAAGGCAATGTTTCATCTAGATGAATAAATAGATGCACATTGTTTAAAACAAATAATGTATATATAAGTTTCAGTATGGAAAAACTGAATTATACCCTTATTCTTATTTTTTACCTTAAATTGTGACCTTGACCTTTGACTTAAGAGCCTGGGTCTTTCAAGTGACATTACATTATCTTCAGGTGAGCAACTGTGCATTATTATTTGAAAAAGCATTAGTGCATGTACATAACTAATCTGTCTTGTATGAATCTGAGCACTACTATGTAACAACTATTTTCTGCCATTGAATGTGTTAATACAATGGTTATCTATGCTTCTTTCTGCCATTATGCTTCATCATCAAAATCAAAATCACAATTTTAAACAAGAGGCCCATGAGGGTCTATGCTCTACTGGCATGGATCTGGCTGGTTTTCGAAAGGACCCAAGCTGTCATCAATATTTAACTACCATCTAAGTTTGCTGAGGATCGGATAGTAAATGGTGGCTCTATTAATTTCAAAAGCTGTATTATAGCAATTTTTGCAATTTCAAGGGCCATAATCAAGTCATGCATGGGCGAATCTGGCTGGTTTTCGAAAGGAATGAAGCTCTCATCAATATTTAACTACTATCTTAGTTTGATGAAGGTCAGATAGTTAATGGAGGTTCTATTGTGTTCACAAGCTCTATTATAGCACTTTTGACGATTTCAAGGGTCATTATCCAGTCTTGCAAGGGCGGATCTGGCTGGTTTGCGAAAGGAACGAAGCTCTCATCAATATTTAACTACTGTATAAGTTTGATTGTGATACAATGAAATCTAAAGACTGTATCATGTCACAAGCTCTATCATAGCAATTTCGACAATTTCAAGGCCATAATACAGTCTTGCATTGGCAGATCTGGCTGTGTTGCTAAAGGAAGCGAGCCCCCATGGATATCTATATACTGTATAAGTATGATTGAGATACAATGAAAACTAATTTACTTAAGACTGTATCATGTTAACAAGCTCTATTATAGCAATTTTGACAATTTCAATGGCTATAATCCAGTGTTGCACTGGAGGATCTGGCTGGTTTTCAAAAGGAACCAAGCTCTCATGGATATGTAACTACTGTTTAAGTTTGATTGAGATACAATCAAAACTGAAGACTGTATCTTGTTAACAAGCAATTGTTTATGGATGGATGATTCACACAATGCCACGACATAAGCCCTTCTGGCCTTTGGCCAGTAGAGCTAAAAATCAAAAGGACATGATGTATTGATGAACACACACAATATCTCAAGAAAAACTTGTAAAAAAAAAGCTAAAACAAATTCCTAGTCAATGCCTTTAAGAACATTCTGCAATAACAGATTACCTTGCCTGCTGGTACATTCATCAAAGAATTATTCTTTAGTGTATGTTTAACTATCATTGTACTTGAATATGACTTAATTGAGTATGACTAATGCATTAAAAAATAATATGACTTAATTTTAAATAAGTCAATTACGTTGCCATAGAAACAATGTTAAATCACAATGTCCCACATATGTTTCTCATAATCTTCTTAATAAGTTCAGGATGAACTGTCATAAAATAGTTATACAGTCGAACCTGTGTTAGCGGTAACCTCTGTTATGCAGCCAACTTGTATTAAGCAGCCACTTGAAGATTAACTAA
>JAUELF010282869.1:0-10360 GCA_031471495.1 Clinocardium nuttallii | reverse complement strand
CCTTAAAGTAAAGGTTTTTGTTTTACCCATGTGAAGCGAGCAAGTAAACACCTGATTAGGCAGGTTGTACAGTCTTATACCAATCTAATCTTGAATGTCATTTGTATATGACGTGGTTAATTTCTAGGTAAAGTACACCTGCTGTAATTATTGGCCATTTGCCTTAAAATTGGATAATTTAATTATGGATTAAATGGGATTCAAAAAGAAGTTTGAACATTTATTTCCATTGTTTCAAAACAAACTATTCATTAAAACCCATCCTCGGAAGTTTGCCAAAGAAAAAACACATGTATGCGGTTTTTGCAAATTCTCGGATGGTTATTGCTGGCTTTCATATCTACTACCTACCATATATGACGGTTGCTTGAATCATTTGCTAAAAGGAGGAGAAACGTAATACTCTATGTATGAGAGGGACAGACAGACTTTCAAGTTCCATATTTTTTCATTTTTATATTTACTGCTTTAAGTGATAAGAAATGCATGTATGTAGTTTTTGCAATTTTTTGGAAGGTTATTGTTGACTTTCATATCTACTACCTATTATATTTGACGGTTGCGTGAATCATTTGCTAAAAGGAGGATATTTTTTATTGAAATCTAGGCCTCGTTCTAGTCTCGTTTGAACACTAGAAATCAGTCACTTACCCTTTTCAATCACTCATGACGTCATTTTTGTCAGTCAAATGACAAATGTCAGTTGTCATAAACACATGATTTTTACGCGTATCAAAATATGAAGTGAATATAGATAATTCATTGATATACATGTCACGCATTACGTCTAAATACAATATGCATACAGTGGGCGCTATAAATATACCGAATTGAGTTTAACAAGCCTGTCAATTGTTCACTGGGAAATACACATCTACATACAATGTAAGTATACTTTTTTGCAAAAAAGTCAGGATCATGTCAATATTATTAGGCTGAATATTGAAGAAAGGTAAATATAAGGTCAATACTCTTAAGTTATACTGTTGTAGAAAGGTCTGCACCAAGTTAAATAAAACGTGTGTACACATGTCAGATTCTTTTCAACATCGTTGATTAAAACCATGACAGAAAGGTCAAGATCAACTCAATGGTCTTTTAAATACTTTGTATACAACGGTCAGCATCAAGTGTGAATAATTGAGTAATACTATTACAGAAATGTCATGATCAGACTACTACTGTAAAGTTAAACTTGTCTCTACGGTCAATAGCATATTAGTAATATTGACATAATAGTGAAATCAGAATCATTGAGTAATACTATTACAATAACGACAGGATCAGGTCAATGTTGTTAGGTTATACATGTGATACATCATGTGTGTGGGTAAACCTGTAAATGACATTTTCCTAATTATTTCAGTTGTTTCAAGGCGGCATTATATGTATGACTAACTAGTACATGTACAACAAATACGCAGCAAACGAATTAGAAATATATCTGTGCAAAATCATGAAAAACATCTGTTATTGTCAAATGGAGTTGACATCAATATAGTACATGGGAGAAATATCTCCGTTTGCTACAATGTGTACACAAATCTTCCTATACAGAGGTGTCATAAGTAGAAAGCTTCTGTTTGTGTGAAATAATAAAGCGGTGTACATGTATTTCATAGGATTATTGAGAAACGAATTTTCTAACTGTTTCCCGCATACAATAAATCTGCAGCAAACGTCTTCCAAATCATCTGGATAATAATTTGGAAACCCACTCTTATAAAATCACAGTAATTGAATATATTTGAGAACTGTGTAGCAAAAGGAGAGATTGCTAAGTTAGAGCAATTTCTCATTTTACCACAATGTTTTCAAAAGTCGTCAGCTGCAGATGCATCAAAATGTGACTTTATGTGGGAAAGGGTTAACTCAGTTAAGTTATCTAGTGATATAATTCACTTGGTTGTTTTCTTTATACATCCTCTATACAGTCTTTCACATATAGCTTGAAAATATCTCAACATGTGTCTATAGGTGGGAAAGGGTTAACACAGTTAAATTATTTAATGATATATTTCTTTTCTTTTTCACTTCATACAGTCTCCATACAATCTATATACAGTCTTGAAAATATCCTGAAAGAAATATGAAACATCTCGATCCATGTATGTTTTCCTTAACAGAAATCATAATGATAATGGTTTCAAAGGTTATTTGCTACAGATGTGGCAAAATAAATCAATTTCAACTTATAGACGCAACTGCAGAAGAAAGCTTTAAAATATAGTGGTGACAAAAGAATAAACTGATCGTTCATAATGTTTGTTCTCTTTCCACAATCTTTTTCAAACTTTATTTAATAATTGAACTTTCATTTTAAAGCGATTTCTTCAAGTTTTGCATAGATGGTTTCAAAGTTATCTGCTTCACATTTGTTGTATATGGAAAGGGTTTAACCCTTTCCCAATTTCAAGACATCTGCGGCAGAATACTGAACATATTTTGCTAACAAACAGTAAAATCTCTATAATTGAATAGATTACTAATGACTCCGAGTAGAAAACATTGTGGCAAAAGGATACATTGCTCATGTGAACATTTCCTTTTCGTCAGAAAGCGTCTGAATGAGGGACGGAATACATGTAGCAAAACAAAGCAACTGATTGTTCTTGCAAGATAGAGATATTCCACCAAAACAAAGCAATTGATTGTTCTTGCAAGATAGAGATATTTCACCATAAAAAACAACCATCTTCAATATGAACATATCAACAGAAGCTACAGAGGTGACAGATGTGTCGAGCTGTGTAGAATAATTTCCTTGCATTACATAAAGGATTGAAAACAAATTGAACCACACAATAAATAGAAACATGTCACTATTGAAGTATTAATGATATTAAATGGAGTCAAGAGGTTAAACACCATCTACCAAGGTGAAATTGTTTAAAATTTAGCAAATTTATCTTTCCAGTGTGTCTGTAGTATTCACTTTTCCGTGAGCTGTTTAGCTAAAATTAGTTCGTAATACAAAGAGTTGATACTATATATCCATAGGCATGTTGACGACAGACGGGAGGCATTTAGTTGAAGCAGCCGGTAAAAACCTGAAAAATAAAGATTAAAGATACTTAGTAGCTCATACATATATATGTTAACTTGACTAAAACCTGGAACAACATAAAAACACCCACACGTTTGTATGTTGTGTTGTGATATAATTCTCACCGTACGAATATAGAAGTATATAGAAGCCATTGAAAGGAATCGATTCATTTATAAATGAAGTGTAATATTAATGACATGGACATACTGACCATTGACACCTGAATACATAATTCGTAATTTGCAATACTCGATAATAATAACGGTACCTTTGAGCACGCCAATAAAAGCTCATAGCAAACCGTCGGAGCGAATCAGTATACCAATTATAAGTTGAATATATTTCCTACTGACCATAGACATAAGTTACTCATATAATTTCATTTCATACTAGATGGAAACGGCACCTTCGAGTTAATCCAAAGGAGTCTATATAAATCATTGAAACGAACCGGTAAACCGGTTGTCAATACAATAAACTGACTACTTACGGTGGACATCTGAATATGTTACGCATATCACTGCATTTGATAATGCACGCTGTATTTTCGAGCACATCCAAAACATTGATATACCTCCTCCGAAATAATCAGTCAGTCAGTTATCGTAGAGATGTATTATCATCTGACCGTGGACATCTGAATAAATAACTCGTATCACTGAAACCTACGGGATAGGACGACTAGCAAACGGTTTCAGTTAAATTTCCTTTTTTATCAAAATGAGTAGTCCTATAAACATATTGAGGTGACCGCCTTCAATCAAAACAATTAGAAATGACACTTGGACGAGTCCATCATTTATCGACACAGGTAAGACAGGTGGTAAGTAACTTAAAATGGTTGACTCAGAAGTGTGCTTAATGGTTGTAATAGCAAAGTATCTAGAGCGGCTTTCCCAGTTATTCCCTTTAAACTGTATTCAAACGTATGCCAGTTGATCATTTACCTCCATTTGAAAAGAGGGTATTCCTTTCCAACATATTACAATCTGCAGCAGACGAATTTGATTACATAGAACAAAACAGAAAATCTCTTTACAAAAAAGGGTTATAATTGGAAAAATTGTTAAAGCATTGAGACTCAAGGAGAAATTGCTCATAATGATAACTTTTTCCTTTCGTCAAATTATTTTCAAAATTCGTCTCTGCCTCGTTAAATTGTATCGCATAACTGTTTAATACCAGATTAAGACCATTGTACCATTGATTATTTGATGATAGTAAGACATGAATATTTTTAACATGTTTTTCATTTCGATGCATGTTTTACCAATAAACCGATGAAAAGAGATCTGTATTAAATAAACCAACATGTTTTAGCCATAAACCAAGGAAAAGAGATCCGTACCAAATTAACCAACATGTTTTACCCATAAACCGATGAAAAGGATCCGTACTAAAAAAAAAATCATTTACCCATACATCCATGATGATTTTGATTACAAATAATTTCAGAGGATGGTTAAGTTATGAAAAGCCATTAAATAGTGAAATTAATAATGTCCATTTATAGTACCCCCTTCAGTCGTTAAACTCACACGGAATTATCCCAAACAAAATGTGTTGTGAGTTCGATCCCAAGCTCGGGCTTTTCGACGTTTGACAAAAGTCACTTTGGACAATTGCTATTCATCTTACAAAAAATAGCTAGCATTGTATGAGGAAAAGCAGCCAATTACACGGGCAGGTGAACGTTCCGCAGTGATATGAAACTGTTGAACGGTGTTAAAACCCAATCAATCAATGTATGCAAACTGGATTCCCCTGCATTTATTGTTTATTGAACACAGGACTGATCATTTCTAGTTGTATATCAAGTCAACTCACTCGTTTTTTTTGTCTAACATAACACACCAGTATACCTGCCATTTCACGTATGACCGGACACAGATCTGCATTATCGTTGCGAAGTCATATTAGTTTCTTTCCAGCATTGTATTAGCTTTTAGAGCCATACTAATTCAGCCTATACCAATGAGGGTAAATAAGTTAAGGGTCGTATGTCGAAATCCGACTTGGCACTTCATTATTTCCGGTGATTGACAACATTGTATATTTAGCCCATTGTTTTCTTGATTGTTATTATGAGTCATTGGGAATTTTAGTGTTATCTTTAGTTTTAAAAGTGTTTATATAATACTGACTAGTAAACACGCAGTTTCCTAGGGAAAAAAGAAGTACTCCCAACGTTTGGGTTACAAATCAAGGCGTAATGCACTTACTCTCTGTTTTAAGATACGTATATATAACTTTGATTTGATTTATCTAGAATCCGTTCCATTGGTACCAATAGAGTCCCCATCAAGTCCCCTTATTTGACAAACTAGGGCTATATGTGAGTGACATCTTCCAACTCCTGGTCTCATGTTAGCCTTTCCTCGCCATATGCATGCAATTTATTTCGTGAAGCATCTTTTGAACCAAACTAGAAGTGTAGCCGCATCAGTTGTAGACTAATGTATCTCTGAATGATCGCATCACGGAGAGTCAATACGAACGCTAATCGTCAGACACGAGTCATATCTACTTTACACAGGACGGCTTCAGTGGTGTATTGATATAGCGTCCGCCTCGTGTGTTGTAGGTCGTAAGGATCGTTCCTGGTTGGCTCATACCCAATACTTTACAATATTAGTTATGGCTTTCCCCCCTCTTCGCGGCTTATAAACACGATTCATATGCGTACAGTAGTATACGTGTCCCGTCTATCGGTGTTAGTCCTAATTCATCTGCGTACAGTAGTATACGTGTCCCGTCTATTGATGTTAGTACTAATGCATCTGCGTACAGTAGTATACGTGTCTCGTCTATCGATGTTAGTCCTAATGCATCTGCGTACAGTAGTATACGTGTCCCGTCTATCGATGTTAGTCCTAATGCATCTGCGTACAGTAGTATACGTGTCCCGTCTATTGATGTTAGTCCTAATGCATCTGCGTACAGTAGTATACGTGTCCCGTCTATCAATGTTAGTCCTAATGCATCTGCGTACAGTAGTATACGTGTCCCGTCTATCAATGTTAGTCCTAATACATCTGCGTACAGTAGTATACGTGTCCCGTCTATTGATGTTAGTCCTATTGCATCTGCGTACAGTAGTATACGTGCCCCGTCTATTGATGTTAGTCCTAATGCATCTGCGTACAGTAGTAAACGTGTCCCGTCTATCAATGTTAGTCCTAATACATCTGCGTACAGTAGTATACGTGTCCCGTCTAATGATGTTAGTCCTAATACATCTGCGTACAGTAGTATACGTATTCCGTTTATCAATGTTAGTCCTAATGCATCTGCGTCCTGAACAAAGGTCCAAGGCTTTTCAAGCTTATCGATCAGCATATAGCAATCTAACCCAGCTATAGCTCAACAGCACCGGTATTATATTCTTGTATCTCAGTGGAGTGTCTGCATATTCTACTTTTCAAGCTGAGGATAGGTTACTAAGATGAACTAGCTCACTGTTCGCCTAACTACAACACTCTCTACTACATTAGCAATTTACAAAACAAACCACCTCGACCTGACGAGTTAATTACCCGCTATATAAAGTGAGTTGACTCCCGAATGACCAGGAGAGAAGTGTCGTATTCCGTAGAAATTCGCGGTATTTATACTAACCGAGGCTTGATATCGGCATGACTGGTACCCGCAAATAAAGTCAATGATGTATGCTTACGTAAGGAGATCAAGCATCTATGAGAACCCCTCTAAAATACTTTGGGTTTTACTCTACATAATCTTGTATGAAGATATGACTAATTTAATATATACTGAATGTAAACAACTAGAGGATTTACCATAGAATATGATTTCAAGTGTCGCTTTGATCACGAACACAAAGGAGTTATTTGTTTACAGGATAAACGGCAATACATAATGATGTTTGTTCGTACCGCCCTATTTTCGCCACACATCAAATAGGTTTTTGTTCAATAACGTAATGAAATTCTAAACAAAATCTGTTTTGTTTTGCTTCCAATTTTTCTTTTACCTTTTATTGCTTGAGGTATAGGGTTAGACACTGTACGTAAGTAAGTTTGTATGGCTTGATGTATATAGGTAGACATGTCCGTTATTAAGTTTATGTCTGAGGATAATAGGTAGACAAGGTACATTCGTGAGTGTTTATTGGTACATTACGTTTGTAAGTTATTGTCGGTTTGTGTATATAGCTAGACATGCTACGTTCGTTAGTTTTCGAGGGTTGGATATGTAGACTTAATATATTCCTAAGTGTTCGTGGATTAGTTTTTATAGATACAAACGGTACAATATTTAGTATTCGTGGATTGGTGAAGATATGTAGACACGTTACGTTCGGCAGTGTTCGTCGGTTGGTGTATGTACGTTGTACGATCGTAAGTGTTCATGGGCTAATGCACATAGGTACACATTGTACGTTGGTAAGTTTTCATGGGTTTCTTTATATATGCAAACACGGTTCCTTCGTATGTGTTCGGGGTTGATGTATATTGGTACACATGGTGCGTGTGTAAGTGTTTGGGTGTGTGTGTAGATATAGCTAGACATGATACGTTTGCTATCGTGCATGGGTTGGTGTGTATATGTAGGCAAGGTTCCTTCGTATGTGATCGGGGTTAGTGTATATAGGATACGTTCGTAAATTATGATGGATTGGTGTATATAGGTAGACACGGTACGTGGCTTAGTGTTCGCGGGTTGATGTATATAGGTAGACACAGTACGTGTGCAAGTGTTCGTGGGTTTCCATATATAGGTAGCCACAATGTGTTTGTAAGTGTTCGTGGGTTTGCATATATAGCTGGACACAATACGTTTGTAAATGTTAGTGGGTTGGTGTTTAAATGTAGACTCGGTACGTTCTTAAGCGTTCGTGATTTGGTATTTATAGGTACGATTCATCTGAGGCAGACGACTGTTTTGCTACAGTTTTTTTACTCATTGCAATCAGTATTATTTCGTTATAGTTGTATCAATATGTTTTCAAAACCGTCTGCTACACATGGTATTGAATTTGAAAAGGGGTCTTTAAATCGATAATGCATATAATGGTCAAATTGAAATTTAATATTTTTAAGTTTAAAATTACACTTAATCGATATATGGTGGATTGATTACCGCTTGTTACATTATTAATCCATTTAATGCATTAATGCAGTGCCGTTAATCTTAAATGTAAATCAGATACTTAATTGGAATGTATTTTAGGGAAAAAGTATATTTGATTGTTTCTTAATGTTATATTTCCTTTTACACTAAGGTTTAAACGTGGTCTGCTACCGATTCACCAAACGTCTCGAATTAAATTTTCCCGAATACACGGTGGGACATGGTCAATCATTGATTCAGTAAATACGTTTTTCTAGATGATGTTCTGAACGCAGACGACTCATCAACATAAATATTTTCCCTTTTCCCTCAGTGTTTTCCACTTTATTCAATATGTATACTATCACGTGTAGAGTGTTATTGTGCAAATAAGTTTAATGTGGGATTGGGTTGTCAGTGAATGTATAACTTTAGAAGGCAACAACGCATTAACACGCATGACCGCGGAGAAATAATGAAGACAATTTTAAATTTGTAAACAAATGACCTTGTCATTCTGGTTTGCAATATTAAATGTTCTCTCTGATATATCTGCAAAAGACAATCTCTCAAAATGTTGCGGGAAAACAACCAACTGTTTATTGTCAACGGTTTTTCCTCTTAAACAAGTGTTACTATTCTGAATGTGAGCGACTTCTCAAACCATAATTTCTAAAACAATTTCATAATTCCGCGTATATGTGTTTGATGATGAATTGTTGTATATAGGAAACATTTCAACTATGTATTTTTTCAATAATTCTTTCTTGTATGTATACCTACAATCCAATTATCATTAAGGAATGGAGAGATAGAAAAACACAAAATAAGACTATTCAATTTGTTTTAAATATTTCCTTAAATTATTCTGATATTTCAAAATATTCAATTTTCATTATAGAAATAACCCTTTATTGGTGAAATTTGGTGCGTCGTGGGGACATACTTTTGAAAGATAAATTTCGGATTTGCGGATCAAATCATTTCTTTTTTACGATTCATGCAATCAATATTTACTATGATACTCACCTTTAATCAACTATAATCACTCAGAACAAAATGGTCTTGCTATCAAGCTCTTCCGATTTTATTCCGTTACACATGACACCATAAACAAATAAAATAACGCACCTCAATATACCAGACAAAACTGTCTGGCTTTCAAGACCTTCCGACTTACTTTCCTTTCACTAAAATGAACGAAAGACTCACCTTCAGTCTACAAGATTTAACTGAATTCGCCCAAGACTACAATTGTCTGGCTATCAAGTACGTTCGACTAACTTCCTTTTCATCTATCACACAAAATACTCACCACCAATCTACCTGATCAAACTGAATTAACCAAATACTAAACTGTTTTGCTTTCAAACCCGTCCTAGACTTCCCTTTCACCTAAAACGACAAAATCAACTGAAGCATACTGTGTTCTCGTGTAGAATATTTAGCTTGTAGTGTCAATTGAATACATGTATGGTCGTTCGTATCATATCAGGTTCATATCAAGTAAGATCCCTCATCTTTCAAACGTAAATCATCAGTATGTGAGCCGTCTCACAACATTATTGCATCTGCGTAAAGTGTCGACCCTGACCATCCCATGCATGCCGCACAGGCTAACCCGGGCAGACACGGTTTACCTCCTGTATATTTTCTTTTTCGGGAATCATTACTCTAAACCTCTTTTCCTCGAAGACGGAATGTTGCGGTCCGGATCAGTCGGCGCGGGCAAAGCAGACTGACGTGGTCGACACAATATGCAGATGTCATCATGTTTGTTTTCTGCAGGGACGTCTCAATTACATGTATTGTCATAGAACACGGACACTCGAGATTGTTCGACCATCAATCTGCCTGTTACAATGTAAGGAGTGAACTAAGATTAAACTATTTTCTGTTCGAAAACCTTACATTCCAAAAATGTGATAACTTCTAGAAAATACACTGTAGAATAATGATATCTAGCTTGTATATGTCAATGTCAATAAACTGGTTACCAGTTTAAACATATACTTGGTGATTCCAATCTTTAATAGGTGGCAGGTCGTTTTAACTTTCCGATGCTTGAATCAACATTTTAATTTCGTCTTAAGTTTTACATTAATGCTAGTGCTATATTCAATATTATTGCATACTTTGATATTGTCCCGTTCACTTTGCGTTGAAATAAGTGGTCATGATTTTGTGATCATGACCGCTGTCAAGGGGTGATCATGACCGTAGATAAGGGCGTGCGAAAAT
>JAUELF010282858.1:0-10361 GCA_031471495.1 Clinocardium nuttallii | reverse complement strand
GGACGAAGGACGACGGACGCCGGACAAAAGACGATCACAATAACTCACCTGGAGCACTTCGTGCTCAGGTGAGCTAAAAATGACCCCAACACTTTCAGGGAAGATTTTTTAAATTTACTCTGTTTTTGTCTTTCTGTTGCCATGGAAACCAGAACTTTGCATGGGTCCAAAAATTACGAAGGAATTTAGGAGAGGACATTGAAAGGATTGCTTGCTATGAAGTTTTATCCCAATTGGCCAAGTGGTTAGGGAGGAGAAGTCATTCGAAGCAAAAAAATTATGCATGCAGGCAATTAAGACAGACGTACAGGCCATGACATTATGCTTGACTGGCTGGGATAAAATAGTACTTGTTCACAAGAAGACTTTTCAAAGTTTTTCCTTTCTGATGACAGGGCAATATAATTCTTTGAACATCTTTTAAAGAGGACAAGCTATTTTAGGAACATTCCTGTGAAATTATTTTTAATTATGGTCAGCCTTAGGAGATGTTTTGTTTGAAGGAAAATGTGAAAGGACACACAACCACATATGCCAAGTGATCACAATTGATCCACCCACAGCTCTAGCTTAGGTGAGCTCTAAATAAATACATGATTTTGAATATATAAAACTACACCGCTTTTCTGCATAAATTTAAGTGACAAATACATGTGGGAAGAAGAAAAGGGTTGTAAATTTAAGTGACAAATACATGTGTGAAGAAGAAAAGGGTTGTAAATTTAAGTGACAAATACATGATGTGTGTAGAAGAAAAGGGTACAACCATTCAAATAATATAGATCTATCATTTTAAATTCAATATAATTGATGTAGTTGGAGTAAAGCCTTAAATCCTATCAACCAGTCTTATTTAAGAGTTGGTTTGAACAAGATTGCACACTTGATTACAGAAGTTAATCCTACAAAAAATGTCCAATGGAAATAAGAATGCCTTCTACTATAGCTTCTTTATATAGAATGGCCAATTCTATGATACAGATGACTTGAAATACTGTGAGAAATAGCTTCTTTCCCCACAAAAATTTACTTTTCATTTGTTTAATTACAGTTACTTTTTTTACAACAACACAAAGAGTATTGAATTAATTTTGATTAAAAAACAACAACTCTATCAGTTTTATTGGGGTTTTACGCCGCTTTCAACATTATTCAGTTATATCATGGCGACATCAGCGAGTTCCCTTATTCATGATCCATGGGTAAACAAACTGGAACAAGGCTACAAAATGTGCCTTGCCCAAGGGCAATCCACCATGAATGTTGTGCCGTGACTGAGGATCGAACCCAGTACACCTGGTTTCAAATCCCGACGCTAACCATTCGACCATTCCAAAACAACTTAATCAGGTGATGATGCTATGAAAAAATATAATTCACAATTTGATTAAGGAATTTGCATTCTCTAGATATGATCAGAGACATAACTGGTTTCTACAAGCTTAATTCAAAAGACTAGGCAAGTCTTTTTCCCACAATATTTCTCTTATTTCTCAACCAAATCCTAAGTTGTGGGTTCTCAAAAGAAGAATTGTCTTACTGAGACGATAACCCTAACCCTTTTGAGTACTCACAACATAGGGTTTCTATGTCAAATAAGGATTTTAGAACATGAAAAATGCCTGCAGTTGTCTTAAGCTCTGAGCTTGTTCTGATTGTGTTGGATTTTCAACAGTTCATTGTAATTTATGAAGGATCATCCTATCACATATTATCCATGTTTTATCTTGCCACTTCTCAGACTTCCTATAATATTTTGTTTGTCATAATGAGGACTTTTGTCATGCCACAGAGAATGCTTAGTAATACTAAGTCGAAACTAAAACTTGTGATCCCTAAATTGCAAACATTGATTGATTGGGGTTTAACGCCGTTTTTAACATTTTCTCAGTCAAATCACAGCGGCCAGCCAGTCCATTGGTGAAAGACAAATGACATATGTCACGCATTATGTGTTAACAGTTTCAACCGTATTTCTGTCATTTCCATGTTTTACCACCACTTCTCAGTCTTCCTATGAATATTTATTTTGTCATATGAGAACTAGTCACACTGGCTTTTGTCATATGTCAGAGAGAATGCTTAGTAATAGAAGTCTAAACTAAAACTTGTGACCCCTAAATTGCAAGCAAGTCGTGTTACCAGATAAGCTTCTTGTTTTCCAGATATCCCAATTTTTTCCTTGAAAATTTTAATAGATGACAAAATACAATAACTCATTGAACTGGTTAAAAGTAAACAGCAATTAGAATATGCATGTATATCATTTTCTCAGTCAGAACACAGATTATCTAGAGCAAATCCTTTCTTCTTTAAGTCTATTTATTTACTTGCAATAGGCAATTTTTACTAGTAGAAGTTTTCTGGTTCAAAATAATTAACCCTTTCCAACATACAACAAATCTACCATAGATGTGGGCAAAATTTTGAAAAACAATTTATAACGTAAAAGAATCATTTTTAAATAGATATGAAAAAATTGCTCATCATTTTCAGAAGTTATCTGCTGTAGAGGCATCTGTATAAGGGAAAGGATTAAACTTTATGGTGTGAACACCAATGTCAAATAAATGAGGTCAAGGTGCATGTTTTTGCATCCATAAAGTGAGGACTTTGTTCCTGGAGCCCTGTAATTATCAAACTGCAGGCTTTCCCAACCATATAATCTCAGCTGTCCTGAAGATAGCTATCAACTGTGATCAGGATCAATGAGGCGATTGCTAAAGTACACAGTATCATAGCAACCCTGCTTTCAAAATAAGATGTCATTTCCTCCTTCAAGTCCTTATACTCCCTATCAAACATGCAGCATTTTGATACATCTACAACAGTCAACTTCTTGGTTAAAGGGAATTGTTCACAACAAGCAATTTCTCCTTTTGACACAATATGTTCAACTCTATTCAATAATTATCTTCATTTAACCCTTTCCCACATACAACAATTCTGCAGCAGGCGACATAGTAAACATAGTGACAAAAAAACTGAAAAAAATCCATAAAAGATAGCTTAATGTTTGCAAAAGTTGTCTGCAGCTCAGCTATTGCTTCAAAATGCTTCTGCAGGTGGGAAAGGTTAAAACAGATGTGTTGTCAATGTTTTCAGTCATCTGCTGCATGTATAAAAAGGGTTATAATGCTCATGTAATCATCAAGCTCTTTCCATAATCCAATCTGCTTTCGATGATTTTGAGCTAAGCTGGAAGAGAATTTGGAGAAAGTGAGGGAAAATAGTTATTTCTCACTACAGAAGAGCAGTTTCTCCCTTTCCCTCCTGAAGTTCTCAACTCTGTCTGCAGCAGACGACTTTGAAAACATTGTTTGTTTGTTTGAATGCTTCAAAACTATTTCAGTCATGTCATGTTTGTTTGTTTATTTGTTTGTAACGTTTAAAGGCTTCAATACTATTTCGGGTACATAGTGTTTGTTTGTTTGTTTGAATGCTTAAATACTATTTAAGGCACAAAGTGTTTGTTTGTTTGAATTCTTAAAAGGTATTTCAGTCACATCATGTTCATTTGTTTGAAGGCTTCAAGACTATTTCAGTCATGTCATGTTTGTTTGTTTGAAGGCTTCAAGACTATTTCAGGCACAAACTGTTTGTTTGTTTGTTTGAATGCTTCAAATGTATTTCATTCACATCATGTTAGAAGGTTTCAGTCAGTTAGAAATGCTAACCCTGCAACACGGAGCGCCAAGGAGAGCAGCCATTATGTATACTACCAATTTTAAAAAAAACTTTGGTATGACCCGACCAGGGATCAAACCCCAGACCTCCCAACGCTCTACCACTACACCACCATGGCGGTCTTGTCAGAAAAGGACATAATGATCAGGTTGAGCTAATTTTTCTTGCTGTATCAAATATTTTCAACTTTTTAACACATTTTAAATGTACATTGTATATATGGTATTTATAATTGCTTAAAGAATTGGGCAATAGTTTCTGGCATTATCAAGTGACAAAATTCACTTTCAGAACTGTGAACTGATTACAGATAGAAATGTGAAAAGTAAACTTTAAATCAACAAACTCCGTACTGATAACATAGTGAATGAGGTCATTTCAAGTAGCCAAATCTTCTTGTATCAAAACACAAGTACCAATTTAAATGTCATTTAGTAATGGACTATAGATGTGAACTTGAATGACCCTTTTCCATTCTTGAAACTTGACCTTTTCCTGCATACAAGAAAATATGCAGAATTATTTTTGGGAAATCTCCATAAATGAAAAGTGTTAAAAATATTTAGGGGAAAGAAAAAAAATGCTAATTTTGACCCAATGTTTTAAAATGTCTTCTTCACATCCATATGTGGGAAACGGGATTTAAATGCTTAAGACAATTGAACTGCAGGAGCTGTGAATGACATTTGTAACTGTAAAACAATACTGCATAATGTCCCATCTTAACATTTGAATAAATCTTAACAAATTAATAAGTTGAATGGCGATCCACTGCAAACATTTAAGTTGTAAAAGAGAGCTCAGGTCAACTTGGTATACCAGTTACTAAAATAATTCAGTTTTAATATTTGTGGACTGTGGGTTGGTTGCCTCTGAGTGTTCAATTTGACTGAGTGACATAAGTTTTTGACCCATCTTGACTAGTTTTAAACATGCAATAAACTTGATTAATCCTTTTCCTCATACCACAATTCTACAGCAGACAACTTTGAACATATTTTGTCAAAAAGTGAAAAACTCTTTAATTAAATGGATAACTTATGACTAAAAGTGGAAAACATTGTGTCAAAAGGAGAAATTGCATGTTTTCAAAAATCTGTCTGCTGCAGAGGCGTCAGAAAACGTCTATATGAGGGAAAGGGTTAAAATGAATGATCTGATCAACTTTCAGGAACATTTGATTGATTGATTGATTGATTGATTGGGGTCACAGGTTTAACGCCATTTCAACAATTTTTCAGGTTGTATCAAGGCGACCAGTTCGCCTACTTATAAGTGTCTTGGCTTTCTCACACCAATACTTCATACAATATTCCTTCCAAGCAACTGGCTGCTTTTCCACATAGACTGATATCCCATTGGTGGAAGACAAATGACGCTTGTCACAATGACTTTGGTCAAACTTCAGAAATATTGTGAGTCCGTATCATAGTACAATTGAGATAATTAAACCATTGATTTTAACCAGTTTAGAGCAGCTCCCTTGACTTATATTTTATGGAGATGCATGATCTGACAAAATTTCATGAAGATTGGATATAAAATATGGCCTCATCAGGTAACCGAAAACCCTCATGATTAAAGGGAGATAACTTATAACAAACTAAATTAAATTTGAAAGAGGGTTATTTCCCTTTCTATGTTATTTAAATGATATACAGTACATATACAAAACTTAAAGTCATTACAATGGTGGTTTTTTTTGGCAATCTAAATCTGACAAGTCCATATGGTGGTTTATATGTCCATATGGTGGTTTATATGTTTTATGGTGGTTTATATGTCCATACAGTTTTAATTAAATTCATCCAACCATGCTTTAGATATGTTTCAGTATGAATGGCAGGACAACTTACACTAAATCTTTATAAATTTTTGCCAAAGAGCATGTTCAAAGTCATCTGTTGCAGCTTTGTTGTAATTATGGGAAAGGCTTACAAAAGCAGAAACAAGACTTATTGTAATATAGCTGAAAGACCAAGCACACATAAGCCAAAAAACTGTGCCATAAATTATAAGGGTTACATGCAAAACCAAAATTTAGTCCAAACAGAGGATAATAATTTTGCTGAATTGCAAGCCAGAGTTAATGGATGTGATTAAATGGCTAAAAGATATGGGGTAACAAGCAAAGTTCTAATCTGAAAGAGGGATGCAGATACCGAAACTTATAGAGAATAGCTCAAGTCTATTCTTCCCGTATTATAAATCAAGCTTTAAACTGGTTTGTCAGGTAAAGACCAACACAATAGCTAAAGGAAAAGACTGTTTGTTTAATATAATGACTTTGATATGATGACATATTAAGCACACAATCTCTAATGAGGTTAATCTACTCATAATAGTCATAGTAACTCTATTATACTACAAAATCCCTGTCCCAGGTACAACAAAACTGAAACAGACAACTTTGATCTAGCATTTGGTCAAAAATATGGAAACTCTATAAATGAAAGAAGAAATTGCTCATTATGAACAATTTCTCCTTTTGCCATCTGCTCCAGAAGCATCTGTATGTTGGACAGGGTTAACCTAAAGTCTGAATAATCTATAATCTATAGCTAAATTATGTACACCTAAAGTCTGAATAACCTATAATCTATAGCTAAATTATTTACACCTAAAGTAACTTAACATTTCTACCATTTAATAAATCAACAGTCAAATTATATAAATCTAAACTAATGTAACACTTTTACTATTTACTAATTAATCAAGAAGTCAAACTATAAAGACCTAAAACTAACGTAACACTTTAACTCTTTAATTAAAGGTTTATGGGTTTAATATATATGCAAAAACGGAACTTTTATAAATACTGACATGTTTACTGTTCTCCCCATCACGTGATTTTCACTAAATTATAATTACATGTCTTTCAAAATGCATCCTTGCCACTTTATTTTTAAAATTACACAACAATCCATATCATATCAAAATGATTCTGTCTCTTGAATTCATAACACAAATTTAAAGGATTTCAAATTAGCATTCTGAAGTTGTACAATCATTTGAAAGTCCACAATCAGGTTGATCTTATTTCCATCATACACTCTGAACACTTTTATAAATTTATTCTCACACTAAAATTTAAAATACATGAATGGGTCTATTGAAATTTGCTTGCCATGTAACATGCAGTTTAAATGAAATAATATTTGAAGTTTTGAGATGCCTTAATCATTCAGCTTTGAGTCAGAAGGCTAAATGTAGAAAACTCAAATAAGGTTAATGGTAACTTTAAATGTTCTTCATTTGATAGATAAATGAGCAATTTCACCTTTTAAGATTTTTTCAAGCATTTTCCCAAGATGTTTTCCAAGTTGTCTGTTGCATGTTTCCTGTGTGTAGGGAAGGGATACACAGTAAAGTAAAGGTTTCATTTCCTTGTAACAAAAGTGTCTGTTTTGGAAAGATAACACTTGAAGTCAAGTGAACCACTTCCCTGATATTGTATATGGACAGCTATCAAACTTTTGAAAGTTTTCCCACAATTATTAAAGTGTCTGCTGCAAAGTTGTAATTGTATCGAGGAATGAGTAAAGTCAGACCCAAGACACAACTTTACCAATGGTGCAGACAAAGATCAATCTTTTTTAACTCTTTCTCTGAAAGGGCCAACAACTTTTAACAGTTTTTTAAAATGTTTAGGACACATTTCAACAGTATTTCAGTCATATCATTTCCTGATTGATTGATTGATTGATTGGAGTAAAGCCCCATCTTTAACTTTTTCTTAGTCATATCACGGCGCCCAGTTCATCTACTCATGTATTTCCTGGTTTTCTCACACCAGTACTCCACACAACAATCATCCTAAGCAACTGGCTGCTTTTCCACATAGACGTATCCCATTGGTGGAAGATGAATGACGCATGTCGCATTGACTTTTGTCAAACGTCCGAAAGAAAGTTAGCAGAGCCTGGATTCGAACTAACAACCCCTGAATTGACAGCCCACATCGCTACCGACTGAGCTACCAAGGTCACCAGGGAGGAAGCTGTTTGGCAGTGGAGCGATACGGGCCCTCTGTGGCCTCTTGTTTTTATATATACTTAAACAATGTTGATAATATATGATTGATAATTATAAGATAGAAATCTTTATTAAAGATATACTTGATAAACTATTAAACATTGCAAAAAAAAATCAATGAAGTTTATTGTCTATAATTTCTTCTTTAAAACTGCACATGATTATTACTGCTGTTTACGTAAAAGCAGATCATGCCAAAGTCTTTCTTAAAAGTTTACCCGATATGAAGAAATCCGAGAAACAATATTTAATATTTGGAAAACTAAGTTTTAATTGATACTGAGTATAAACCATTGAGTAAAAAGGAGAAATTGATTATTTTGAGCAATTTCTACTTTTCTTAAAGTGTTTGAAAACTTTGTTTGCTACATTGTCTCAAATGTTCACATCAGGAACAGGATGAACCCTTTCCCACATATAGACCTTTTCTGCTGCCTTTGCAGCGGGCGACATTTGAAAACATTTTGACAAAAGAAGAAATTGAGCAAAACAAGCAATATCTCCTTTTGCCACAATGTTTTCACCTCCAATTATTGATTTAACTTTCATTTATAGAGATAATATTATTAACCAAATGTTTTCAAAGTCGTCTGATACAGATTGGTTGTATGTGGCACAGGATTAAATCATTTCTTCTCATTGATATGCTAATATAGTTATAGAAAATAAGAAGAAGGAGAATGTACTTTTATACATATAGAGGCTTTGTGTTTTTTTGTTTATATTTACGTGTAATTGGTCTTCTTTATTTAGATAAGCAGAAACACACGATTAATGTATGTACACAGCTATCAGAGTTACATTTGGAACACTGTGTTATCAGAGAGAATTTCCAAATATGGTATAAAACCGAGGGTTGGTGACCTGGCTATCAAAGGTGATGTTCCAGACAAAGGTTGGTCAACTTTCAGGTTTATGGTTGTGTTCGGTCACCTAGGGTAGGGTGTCTTCATCACTGACATATTGGCAGGCGACACATTCAAACACTCTTTTTATCCATTAAATCTTTCCCACCTTTAAAAGCAGCAGACGACTTTTGAAAACACTGTGATAAAATGAGAAATAGCTCAAAACAAGCAATTTCTTCTTTTCAGTAGTTACATACATTTATAGAGCTTTTCCATGTGTTTGCGAGGTACTTTCAAAGTCGTATGCTGCAGATGTGTTGTATGTGGGAAAGGGTTAGCTGATGTGTTTAATTAAGATTATTCTGAATTCAAAACGTTTAAGAAAAGTAAAGTTAAAGCCTGAACATTGACATGCATGATCATTTTGAAAAAATATTGCTTGAGAACATGGCAAGAACAGAATAGTTTCTCCATGATAAAAGGTACATGTATAAGTTGGTGTTTGTGAACATGGCAAGAACAGAATAGTTTCTCCATGATAAAAGGTATAAGTTGGTGTTTGAGAACATGGCAAGAACAGAATAGTTTCTCCATGATAAAAGGTATAAGTTGGTGTTTGTGAACATTGCAGGTTCAGATCAGCCTGTGCATCTGTTTGCTTTTATTAAAATCTTCAAATACCTACTTATTAACCCTTTCCCCAATATAGACGCTTTTTGACGCCTCTGAAGCAGACGGCTTTTTGAAAACATAGTGACCTTTTGCCACAATGTTTTCCACTTTAAGTCATAGGTTATCGATTTTATTACAGAGATTTTTCATTTTTTGACAAAATATGTTCAAAGTCGTATGAGGGAAAGGGTCAACTAACTCCGACAGTATCAGTAAATTGTTTTTGTCTTACAATGTTTTAACTGTCATCTGTTTCGGAGCTGTTCAACCAATTCCAACATACAACAAATCTGCATTAAACAATCATTAAAATAAACATTTATAAATGAAAGTATATTTATTGTCAAAAGTTGAAGCTTTGTGTCTTGAAATAGAATTGAAAACATAGTGATGAAACAAGAAATTTCATTGTCTCCAGGGCAACATCTATCATAGGCAAACAAATATTGCTGTCCTATAGAGGTTACTAAGACCATGCTAGTAGAAAACATTATAGGAAAAGGAGAAATTCCGAGCACTTTCTCCTTTTCCCACAAGGTTTTCTTCCTCCAATTTGGATTCTTTGATCCATTTACTTTTCATCATATGTGTAAAAATTAAACTGTTTCTCTAATTCATTATACAGAGGTGAAGTTAGGGGAGGTAACACTGTAACTTCTTTTCCTGCAATGTGATCATCTGCATCAGGGAAAAGGTTCAATATCAGACCGTAATTAATTTTGATATTTTTTATTCAGATGGTGACCATGACACAAACTCAAAGTCCAAAGTAGAACCAGTTGTAATCACAGATAGTAATATTGGTATGTCCTTCTTTTCTCCATAGTAGTTCAAAGTCAATGTGAAAAGGGTCATTCGTCTTCCAACAATGGGCTAAGTCTATGTGGTAAAGCAGCCAGTTGCTTGGGAAGACACATGAGTAGGTGAATTGGCCGCTGTGATATGACTGAGAAATTTTTAAAAATGGCATTAAACCCCAATCAATCAATCAATCTCCATAGAAGTTCACATTTCATTGAAATAAAACACGACAACTTGTCTGATCAGTTGTATATAAATAATTGACTTGTTTTGGTTATTCAATTAAAATATTTTATAATAACAATACCTCCTTTCCAC
>JAUELF010282848.1:0-10363 GCA_031471495.1 Clinocardium nuttallii | reverse complement strand
ATATGAGTTATACACCATCTATACATTTATAATCATACTGGGGAATATGAGTTATACACCATCTATACATTTATAATCATACTGGGGAATATGAGTTATACACCATCTATACATTTATAATCATACTGGGGAATATGAGTTATACACCATCTATACATTTATAATCATACTGGGGAATATGAGTTATACACCATCTATACATTTATAATTATGTTTCCTTCGAATGGAGGCGTCAAACGCTTACATATGTATGAGAGGATTTGTTTGAATATTAATTCATCCTAGACGGTATACCTAGACCTTAATTCCTCCCGAAGATGATGTGTAAAAAGTATACACAACTCAACTAATCGTTTTGAAACAGATGTTACTCGTAGTATGTATATATTTTTTTTACAGTTTCTTATTTCTTGCTGATCTTTGTTGGAATAGAAAGGGGCCAGTCACCTTTTTAAGGAATGATAAGATCTAAATGACCTTTGATTGTCGAACGAGTTACGTTTGTTCATAATGTAACGTTTGTTGGAATTATACACGTCGATGGTTGTTTATCCTCTTATGTAAATGTGCTGTGTCTAAATCGTTGTTTACCAATTGTCAATGTACAAGGCGATTTGCCTAATGGTACAATGTTTAAGATAACAGTATTGTAATTGTTGTAAATGTGTTATTTGGAGGAGTTTGTGCAATTTGGCGTGTTTGTTCGTCTTAAATGCAGCATTATTGATTAGTTTTTAAACTCCGAACAATATAATGCGTACATTAGTTTTGGAGCGTAACATGTATTCACGCATTGCTTTAGTTTTAAAGTGAATGAATTATTTTAGCGATTGTTTGATTTTTCAACAACATTTAAATTCAGTGTAGAAAAAGTGAACAACAAATTTAGTGCTTATACAAACGACATTTTAATTAGTTATACCAGCTTGAATCAAAGAGATTGAAATATCTGATCGTAATAATTGGTCGTCCGTTCGGGGGATTTCAATAGTCATTTGCATCTTGAAAATGTGTTTTCATCAACAAATCTCTGGAATGAAATGCCATTACTTTCCTGATGCATTTTCCGTATATGATAGGTATACGATGGTCTGTTTATAACTTATTTTAATGCATAGTTGAATTTGTGTGTGTGTGTGTGTGTATGTGTGTGTATGTGTCCCAACGAACACTTTCTTCATTTAACAGAATGTTTTAAAACGTCTTCTGATGTAGACACACGAAGAACCGTCAATATATTATATGCAAAGGTTTTAAGCTGTTTTTTTAAACAAATTTAAATACATTTTCAATTTATGGGAAATAAACATTTTGCACTTTCAGAAACTGCAGAAAGGGTATATTTTAGTTTTCTTATTAACTGTCCGTCTTTACTTATTAATAAATAATGACCTAATTCCTTTTTAATCCTCTTCAAAACGTTTATTTTAGATTGCTTTTTTACGAGTTGTGGTTCATAGTATCTCATAGTTATGACAGTTGACACCACATTTCAGGTATAAAGTTCTAATGAGGCACGAAATAAACATTTATATCTCACAAACTAATATAAAATATCAAGCAAGTAACATGATACATATCAATATTGTAGATTTGTTATTTTACAAAATACGATACAAAACACAAGCGACTCTTCATTTTGATAATGTGAGTCAAGTGAGAAACCATAACTCCTTTTCCAACAAAGTTTCCTGAACAGCTAAACAGAGGTTAACTATATTGCAAATAAAAACAGTAACATTCTACGTGTGCACAATTGTATAGTGTCACCACAGCAACGTTAATATTGATTATGACGAACAGGATTCATTAAAGTAAGGCGAAAATTGTTGAGAGTTTAGTCTCCGATATATAACCATGTACTTGCGAGCGTGAATGGATGAATTCCGTCTGATCGAAGGATAACCGATTATTGGGACTGACCGTTACAGGTAAGTCACGGATTATTGTAGTCCTGTTTTTATTGTTTATATGTGTATAAACTGTACCTAATTTCTTATTTGCCACTTTTAAAAATCCATTTTTTTCTTCCGGGAATATAAAAGATGATTAATTAAAATTGTGCAAACATCCGTTCGTTAATCCTGATAGGCAAAATGCACATGACACCGAAACGAGCTTCAGACATTTGCGTTAATCGTTTCTCTGAAACGTCTAAGTATTGTTTCTTTATAAGATCGAGGACATTTATCTTTATTTTCAAAAAATAAAATTCCCAAAACATAAAATATAACGGGAATGCGTATGGAAATCAAAGTACAGAATTTGCATCTTCCAAACTGACAAAGTTGATCATTCATTGATTGCTAAAGTTTCCCCACTGGATTCAGTTTTTAAATCAAAGAAACCACGTTGTTACATTCAGTGTACGATGGTATTTGATACACGAACACTTTTATGTTTTGAGTATTAAACTGGAGGTTATAAGTCATTCAGTCCGTTAGGACGGACTTCCAATCAGATCGGATAAGAAACTGTCTGCCATGAAGCAGACAACTTATGAAAACCTAAGGCAAAAGGTTTTCCATTTGTTACAATGTTCTTTTCACAACATTGTGCCAAATGGAGATATTGCTCACCATTTAAACCTATTCAATAATTAGAAAACTTTTCACATGATTTTGCCCATTTATTTAAAAATCGTCTGCTGCAGATTTTATTGGTTAACGATTGAATACCACTATTGAGACGAAAAAGGTTCATCGTATACTACAACCATACTGAGATATGGATGTGTTAACAATCCTTTCGTAATTACTTTGCCATGTAGCCAATTAAAGTCAATAGAAGCATACATGTAGCTAAAGATAATTTGTTTCAGCACTAAACAGAAGTAGTTTAACTTATCGTTCCTATTTACTTTGCAACGTAGCCAATTAAAGTCAATCAATAGAAGTATAAATGTAGCTTAACATAATTGATTTAAGCCCTAGACAAATGAAGTTTAGCGCTCTCTATAATTTGGACATTAAGTGACTTGCAAAACCCCCAGATTCCATGAACATGTGTAGGACTAAGACTAACGTTAAGAACAGTTACTGTTACCAAGGTAATCAACCGTATGAGATATTTATTGTTTGTATAACAGAAATGTGCAAAGGCACTACCAGGGTATTACCATAATAAAACATGCTCGTTTACATGCTGCAACAAAATTGTCACGATGTTTTTTACTTATCAAAAACTAACACATTTGTTTAATCATCAATACACATTCGAAAGATATAACAAATCTCTCTACAACTACAACTACTACCTCTAATAGTTCTACAACTTCGATGACACCTTCACTTAGTACTACTACTACTGCAATCAAATCAAAAGCTTGGATCAGCCTATAGAATAGCATAAACTGATTAAATACTTATCTCCTTCTAACATACATCAAATCTGCAGCACACAACATTGAAAACATTTTAGCAAATTATGGCAAATCTTTATGAAAGGAGGAACAATAATAACTGAATGCATTTGAGCAATATTAACTTTTATCATACGGCTTTGAAAAGTCGTCTGTTGCATAGTTTTCAAAATACGTATGTATGTGGGAAAGGGTACGCTTGTATAGGCCATCTTGTTTAGCAACAACAATGGTAACACACTATCGAAAAGTATATTGACATTTGGTGGAAATAAATATATTTAATAGAAAGGCGATTGGCTTTTGTTTTCCCTTTGACGCCGCTTGCAAAAGATCATATCGCGGCGGACATAAACATATTATATTAGCCCCACACGTGATAACCACATTGAAATAAACAAATACAGTACCATCCCACCTGCTGGAGCTCTAGAGTTGCATTGACTACAATCGATCGGACCATCTAGTCGGCTCTTAGGGTTAAAGCAAGCGTCAGACGGTGGCTGCCACTCATATAGAGGTCCCCAAGCCACAGGGGCAGTTGACAGTTAATCATGAATTAGTACAAGCTTAACATAATACTCATTGATTACTATTGATGTTGAAACATTACCTCTGTGTTGATCTCTAGGATGAATGGTGATTAAAAGCAGGTAGAGAAGAAGATACAAATCAGATGATACATTATGTATATTTTGGATAAGAAGACAGATGTGTTATGTGGAAATATGTCATAATAGAAAAGTTGGATGAATGTTACGAATTTACAATTGTTTGAAAGACCGAGTGAATCAATAACAAGAGAATCTAAATTGCTCCACTGATTTAATAGAAATTAAATAGGTTTCAATGTTCTTACTATATGCACACAAGGAAATCAAGAAACGCCCCCTGGTGTCTATGTTTATCATAACGGATCATACTCATTTAAACACTCTTGGAAGAGGGTCACCTAAGGCTCACGTGTTGCAACTTTCTTTCGCTCTTTATTATGTCGCATCAACCCAAGTTGCACACGTAATTTAATTCCTTTGACAACTTTGGAAGAGAAACATTACTGTGAAATTATTTTGAAATTGGTCCATTGGTTTTGGAGAATAAATTATTTATATAAAAATGTTAAAGGACAGACAGACTTCGACGACTACCTACGGCTAGAGCTCACAACTAGTATTACCGTTTACAAGATCTGTTTATATACAGCCTGCTTAACCGTCCATCAAATATACATAATCTGCAGCAGACAACTTTGAAGGTATCCAGGAAATAATATTAAATGATCTATCAATGAGCGTGAAAATCTTAAATTCAATTTATATATTTGTGGCACAATGAAAAATCCTCTGCTAGGGGAACAGCGCTAAACAATACATGTAGTAGCATATTAAAATGGTATTTTTGATACATGCTTGAAAACATTGCGTGATAACGGAGGAGAGGTTCTTTTGGGCAATTACTCCATTTTCCAAAATGTTTGTTTCTTAATTATCTTCAGCTGCAAATGCATACATAGCTGTTTTGGAAAGAGTTTAGCGAGGTCACAAGTTTTCGTGTCAGTTTTCTGTGTATATAAATATTGATGTTCAAAAGCGTTGCGAAAAGTGACCTTACTGTGATAACTTACATTAAATCTGTCTGGCTATGTGAACAACAATAGCATTTTATTCATTATAAATTGGCTAATAGTCTATGTGGAAAAGCAGCCAGTTACTTGGATAGACTGTAATGGGTAGTTCTACTGTGCAACAGTCAGTAAACACACGGGCAGATCATGGAGTTGGCTGCCGTGATATGACTGAGAAACAGTCAGTAAACACACCGGCAGATCATGGAGTTGGCCGCCGTGATATGGCTGAGAAATGTTGAAATATGCTATATAACCCAATCAATATATGAACTATTCTTTGTTGTGGAATAACATTTTCTACTCGTCGTACACTTCACGGGGAAGAGGAATGATTTGTGTGAATTTTACATTATAAGGTGCGCGAAACATATAGTCAATCGAAAATAGTTCGTTGAAATGAGAGCCAATCAACAGTAAATTAGAAGCGTACATTGGCCGCGGCCAAACGCTGCCTTCACAGACACCTGTATGTCGTAATGATTAAAACGTGCAACTCCTTCTTTCAAACTTGCTTAGGAAAATTCATGCATCTTTTTAAATAACTGTCCGCGTGACTGAGATTTTAAACTAATCAGTTAATCTTTTATATTTTCAACACCTAAATATAATATATATATAACTTTCCACATCTTGATATCCACTAATACAATGGTCTGTAGTTTATGTTATGTCACTGAATAAAAATAATATATGTTTAAGTTCGACAATCTTTCATAGACACTAGAATGCACATTAGTGTACACAATGAGCGATAATGTCAGCAATAGTGTATCAAAGTTAAACTTCCATGATTTTCAAATTGCTTAGTTTCTCTTTTCAAAGAAAACGACTATGAAGTATTAAACAAGATTGAAAATAATTAAATTTCGTCAACGGCAGGCTGTCCACGTCAGATTGTCATCTCTTAACCCCTTCTCTCATACCACGAATCTGCAGCAGACGACTTTGAAAACATACCTGTAAACATTACAGGTATTGAACATAATTGAAAACATTGTGACAACAAGTAGTAATAACTCGTTTTGAGCAATTCCTTCTATTGTCGCCATGTTTTCAAAAAGTCGTCTGTCCCAGATGCATCAGAAAGCGTCTGTATGAAGGAAAGGGTTAATTTATTGTCCGGTCATAAGACTTCCGAGATAAGTTCAGATGGCCAAAGGCTGCAATTAGCAGAAACGTCCGACCCAATTAAGAACCAGTAAGGCAATCAACAATAACCCGTTATATATACAATTGTAAGTTTACAATAAATGAGCCGTCCCGTGAGAAATCCAACATTATGGGATCTGCGAAATGTATCGACCAGATCAACCTGCATTGTCCGCGCAGGCTGATCCGGGCCGATACATTCCGCCTCTGGGGTGATAGAGGTATATAGTAATGGTTTCTGAAACAAAAATCAACAAGAGGCGAAACGTGTCTATCCGGGTTAGCCTGCGCGGCATGCTTAGGCTGATCTAGATCGACACTTTACGCAGAGTCCACAATGTTGATTTCCTCACGAGACGGCTTAAATGCAGTTCTCAGATACTCCCCCGGAACATGCACCGAAAGGTTTGTAATTTGTATCGAACAATTCCATTTTGGACATTTTTATGGCAGGTTTTCCAGAATATGACTAGAACTAATGTATTGATCGGTACACGTGACATAATCAAATTGACATCTATCAATAGACGGCGTGCTTTCATTCATTTATGTCAGAAAATTAGAAAACGCGATGAAACGTTCAATGATTCTAGATTGAAAAGAGCCACACCACACCAAAACCGACTTTCGGAGATTTTGAAATTAATCTTTGCAAATAATATTCGAATTTTTGGCCTGAACTCTTTTCCAATGACTTATGTGTTGATTGTATGCATACTATGATACGTCAAACAGTGAAGGTTCTGGTCAGACTGCGCTTAGAGAATTCTAAGCTGAAAGCACAACGTGAATGATCTGGTGTGTCTGGCAATAGCGAAAAAAACATTAAAGACCCCAAACTCTTCCATGAACTACGAGTGTAGCCGGTATGTTCGTTCTTACAATGACTAACAGTTCATACCTTTTTCTTTCTCATACACCAGGATATCGCTGGTTAAGGGCTTTTCAAAATATTCATGAGAAGCTACAAGTTTGAATACTTGTATTAGCGAATCGCAAACGTGACAACGCGATAAAAACATATTTTTCAATGTGATATCATTTTCACAATTCAAGTCTGTAATGAGACAAACGGGTAGTGTCAAGTAGATGCAGTAACAGCGCCCTTTAATTTGACCAAAGTGACCTTTAAATACAATCCCTACACGAGCTAGGTTTTATGGGATTTCTTCACGATGCTTTGCAACATGCCGCAATCAAGTTATTGAGCAGAAGCGTTATCTATGTCTGTTGCTAGCAAAAGCGACATTAACATTGACCCAAGAGTTCCCGATCTCAATTACAAGTTCTAACTAAGTCTATGAAGTGGCATTTACAGTTAACATACCTAACTTAAGTAACTGGGCTGAAATGCATGTTCAACGACATCACTACTGCTATAATCAAGTCTTTGAAAATATTTTGCATGCTAAATCTAGTCCCACATATAACACATCCACATTAGACGACTTCGAGAACATAAAGGCCAACATATAAAACATACATGTAAATGAAAGTATTTAATAGGAATAAAAACATTTTGACTAAAACAAAAATTGAGCCGTCCCACGAGAAAAACCAACATTATGGGATCTGCCTGTCCGCGCAGACTGGTCCGGGCCGACACATTCCATCTCAGGGGGGATAGCGGTATAGAGTAATGATTTCTGAAACAGAAACATCCACAAGAGGCGAAAAGTGTCTATCCGGGTAAGACTGTGTGGCATGCTTCTGCTGGTCCGGTTCGATACTTTACGCAGAGGTCACAATGTTGGTTTTCTCGCAGAACAGGTCTATTGAGTATTAAGCTGCTGCAGAGACTCATCGTCGGTATCTGGGAAATATAAAACACCGAGGTCCATTCCAGAAAAGGGTTACTATCGATTCCGTTTTAAATTTCCACCAATCAATACAAGTTAATCTATTTCAGAAATAACTTCTTCAATGCGAAAGAAACAGATCAATTTCAATCAAACCATTCCAGTAACATGCCATTGCATATACATGCTTCTTCCGAGGGCGGCTAGAAATAATGTCAATCGATTCAATGGGAACAATTAAATCGAAATCTATCAAAGAACTGCGTGTTAAGACTCATTTATGTTGGACAATTTGTAAACGTGTTGATCTGCTTCTTGATTGTTTACACTCAGCCGAGTCATACTGAATGGCTTCTTCAACAAATATTTGCCAGAGCATTTAGAGGCAACTTATATGTTTACAGAAATACATATAATTATCCCTTTCCCTCATATAGACGCTTTCTGACAGCTCTGCAGCAGATGGCATTTTGAAAACATAGTGACAAAAGAAGAAATTGCTCAAAACGAGCAATTTCTCCTTCTGCCCAAATGTTTTCTAATTTGGTTTAGGTTATCCATTCAATTATAGAGATTTTCTATTTTTTTGACAAAATATGTTCAAAGTCGTCTGCTGCAGATTTGTCGTATGAGGGAATGGATTAAAATGGTGCTAATGGCTTCACATCCCTGGCGTCCAGGAGTTGGTGGGTTAACAGTACGAGTGACTCTCCATACAAACAAACTACAAGATTCTCATTAGAGATTATTGAGCCGGGCGCGAGGAAACCAACATTGTGGACTCTGCGTATAGTGTCGACCCGGATCAGCCTTAGCATGTCGCTCAGGCTTACCAGGATAGACAGTTTTCGCCTTCTGTGGATTTTCTGTTTCAGGACTTTTAACATCTATCCCGCTGAGACGGAACGTCTCGGCCCGGATCAGTCTGCGCGGTTAGCGCAGGCAGATCTGGTCGATACATTTCGCAGATGCCATAATGTTGGTTTCCTCGCGGGACGGCTAATATTCCATTCATGTTTCAATTTAAGCAGTGAACATTTAACACTTACTCACTTACACACCCGTTATATGAAGAAGATGATATTTGAAATCGTTGTGACAAAAGAAGACTTTGCTCATAATGAGCATTTGTTCCTTTAGCCACACTTGTTTCAGCTGAATAAAATGATGAGTTTCCAGATTTTAGACGACTTTGTACATATTGTGTTCAAAAAATAGAAAATCTCTATAATTTAATGGATAACCTATGACTAAAAGTGGAAAACATTGTGGCTAAAGGAGAAATTGCACGTTTTGTGCAATTTCTTCTTTTGTCACTATGGTTTCAAAAAGCCGTCTGCTACAGAGGCGTCAGAAAGCGTCTATATGAGGGAAAGAGTTAAAGCTAATAAATACATTGTAGATCTAGATAGTGACTGGCCACCCGTGATTATTTCTGATCCAAATTCTCTCTTTTTATCGTTATCTTGTCCATGCAACATTGATAAACTGGACAATACTTAAAATTCAGATCAGACTGAATGGATTGCGAAACGCGATCTGTATCTAAAACTCGTCGTACAAAACGCCCTAAAGTATCATTTTCCTGAAGCGATGAACTATCAATCAAATGTTCAATGATCAGGATGTTGCGAGGTTTGTCTCATTAATATGAGCCGTTCCACGAGAAAACCAACATTGTGAACTCTGCGTAAATGATTGACCCGGATCAGCCTAAGCATGCCGCACAGGCTAACCCGGACAGACAATTTTCGAATCATTACTCTGTACCTCTATCTTCCTGAAACGGAACGTGCTTGCTCGGATAATTCTGCGCGGACTGATCTTGGTCGATACATTACGCAGTGTGCATTATGTTGGTGTTCTCGTGGAACGGAAATGTTATAAAAGATGAAAAACGCGAAGAATATTTCCAGTGAATCATACAAACAACCGATCACGTGTAAAATATTCTTGACAAGCAACAATACAGGGAAATGCTTGCTTTACATTTCCCCTGATGCAGACGGAATATGCCGCCTTTTATAGCAGAATGCCGGTACTTTTCGAAAAGAAAATTTCAAAAGAAAAACTAGATTTAAGTGACATATTTGTCTACTTATATATCAATCCGATAAAACGTATCGATTCACTCGATATTTTAATAGGAATTGCGATAACCAATCGCGAGGCATTTGCGGCAAATATAGGACCAAATCAACCAGTGCGTTGGCGCATTTTCGTCCGAATCTTCGTCGGTTGCTTTATAGTAAAAAAAACCCATCTAAGAGAAGCCTTTGACATATTGAGTGCATTTTATCACATGATACGGCGGTGATAATTCGTTATTTTATGCACTTGACAACTAAGGTCACACCGCTCATTTGATAGGGTTGATATTTAATAAAGCAGTCAATTATTCAAATTACTGGGAATTGTACCTTATGC
>JAUELF010282837.1:0-10363 GCA_031471495.1 Clinocardium nuttallii | reverse complement strand
ACACGCTTTATGAAGTAAGCCCGGTAACACACGTTTGGTGAAGTAAGCCTGGTAACAAACGCTTAGTGAAATAAGCCCGGTAACACACCCTTGGTGAAGTATGCCCCGTAACACACGCTTAGTGAAGTAAGCGCGGTAACACACGTTTGGTGAAGTAAGCCCGGTAACACACGCTTGGTGAAGTTAGCCCGGTAATACACTATTGGTGAAGTAAGCCCTGTAACACACGTTTGGTAAAGTAAGCCCGGTAACACACGCTTGGTGAAGTAAGCCCGGTAACACACGCTTGGTGAAGTAAGCCCGGTAATACACGCTTGGTGAAGTAAGCCCTGTAGCACACGCTTTGTGAAGTAAGCTCGGTAACACACGTTTGGCAAAGTAAGCTCGGTAACACACGGTGAACTAACTGCCCTGATATAACCGAAATACGATTGAAAACGACGTTTAACTCCAATCGGTAAATCAAACATAACTACTTGCATTAAGACATGATATTGCCTGACGTGCGCATATACCATTTCACACAGATGCGTTTGAACTCATCTCTGGCAGCAGTCCACTTTTGAAAATATAGTGATAAAATGAAACTTTTCATTAGAAATGTTATCTATCGACTCTATTTGATTCTGGTTGTATCAGTGTGCTTTTAAAAGTCGTCTGCATAATATGTACTGTGTTACACTATGAAGCAATCGGACTGAACAATGTGATTTAAAGCATATCTTTATATTCGTTCTTCTTTAAGGACCTGAGGACGACCCATAGAAGGTCAGCTTCATGTGACCGTTTCGCCAGCCAATCAGTTTCTTATTTTCAAGGTTTTGAAAGCGCAAGTACAATCTGTTATTTATATTGTGATTCTTTCGCATAACAGATATTATATATATTTATCCAGATGTTTTTCGTGGAGAATATCTATATCTAGATGTTTTTTCGCGGAAAAGATTTATATTTAGACGTGAGAATGACGGGGTCATCATTGTTATTTGATACATACATAAAACGGAGTGTAGTGTGAATATTAAGTATATACATGTAAGGCAGGTAAGGTACTCCTGTCGAACATGCCGACGCATAAACTTTGAAAACATTGTCGCAATATGAGCAGTTATTATATATACATGTATAAGCATAGTCAGGTATTATACTTTTATTTTATGTTAGTTTCCATATTTTGAGAAATTCTTTTAGATAGTGTTATACATATTTTATTGGAGAAAGTGTGAAGATAATGCTTTACTGTTTTTACGAATGTTAAAATATACATATACATGAATTGTCCTCTCCCTAAAAGCGCCTTTCAACTTTCTGTCCATGCAGCATGCTCTCAATGAAAGCACTGCCGAAAACATGAAAAATGCTCAAAGCTTGGAAATTCCCCTCTTTTTTAAATATACTGTATTACAATTGTGGTTGTTTAAAAACACTAAGTTATGACACATCTAACATGAAATAAATAATCCGATGTTTTAGATATTTGCAGGTTCTTTATTTTAACTCGCATTTATGTTTTTTTTTTTTACTTATTTACGAAGACAAAAGTGTCCCTTTTAGACTTGCTGCATGTCAAAGTTATGTGTCAATATTGAGATCAAAATCACGTCGAATTTTCCTTTGAATTTTAACCTACTGAATGTTATTTTTATGGTTAATAATTCCTGTATATATAAATTAGGAACTGTTTATATGCTAAATATAGCAGCTGTTGTGTTGTCGTTTCGTGACCTTTAACATCGATTTACGCGCACGCGCAGTTCAATATGAGAATTTGACAATAACATTATTGTCATAACATTTTATTTTAGATAAGTATCAACATAAACTAGTAACATAAATATTTTGAAAATAAATGTCTCAAATATATGCCTGTTTCGGTCGTGTTCTCCGCAGTGTGTGACCTAGTTTCGTTTTGACAAAATATGAAGGGAAGTAATCGGAAATAAAATGTAAACTTAGAAAGATTGACGAGTTATGAGACAAAAAATGTCTGTCTAAAAATGTATTTCTTATACGTCACGAAACGAGTGCAAGGGCCGAACGTAGGAGAAAGAAGGATATACATAAACCCTTTCACAAATGAAATGCAGTGAAATAAAACATGCACTAACGCTTTGCCTGATTTGTTTCACTTACTTCAATATTTTGACACGAGGTCAACATTTCTAAAGTATGCTCAAACTCCTAATGTTACAGATAAAGAGCTAATTTTACACTTAAATGATTAAATATATGTGATATTAAATGTTTATTTGGCCTGAATAAAATAAGAGAAGAACAAACTCTGAAAAACAATAATTTTATAAAAAAGAAAATCTGGTCTTTCGCACCCAATTAATTTCATACTTGCCACCTTTTACATAGTAATGGGATTCGCTACTTGCATTTCTAATGATTTAAATAAACAATTTAGCTGATATGGTGTTTCAAGTGTGATCTTCTTTTTAAACATATCAGTACTTGTTACATCTGTGAAATACTTAATATTATTATTATTGAAAAGAAGAAAATTCATTTCTTCAGCAATGTAACCGTTTTCTCAACGTTTTAAACGTTTAAAGATTTTTCATTGTTGCTTCAGGCATTGAAAGGGTTAAAAAGATTTTTATTGCATGTAAATTGAAATCCCAAAAGTATTAGTTATGGTTTTATTGACAAATACAACAATTCCAAAATTCTTCCCAAAAGAAATCCTGAAATTTGTATATAGAATTTCAAAAATCCTGGAAATAGACCTTAATGAAAACATTATGTGTATGTAAAGACTATTGAAAGTCGGGAATGCATGTGTGTTTAAAAATAAAAAGGAAGTCTTTTCCGGCGACATTGTTGCCTTGCATCAACTTTCTCAGGTAAGTGTATTTAAACTTGCACAAAGTATTTATAATATGTCCATTTAGAATAAAGTAAAAATAACACAAAATGCGTGCAAAAGTATCATTGTTGCCGTGGAATTCATTGTCTAAGATAAGTTTAAACCGAACAAAGCAGAAACAAAACCATTGCCTCGCAATGGCATTAATAAGTTGAAAACTGTTCTACCAAACTTGATTACAGCTCTGTGCTGAAAGGAAACAGTACAAGATCGTTCACTTGTACAGTTAATCAAGATAATGTAGTATGCTTTTAGATTTTAAATCATGTCATTTAAAAGCCTCTTTTGTCTTGTCACTTTATTATTTGTAGTTGTGTGTTACTGTCCCTTAATAATGCGAGATATATCATCACGTTTAAAGAAATCTCTAATTCTTATTTGTAATTTTGTTCTCAATGAGCCTTTATCATGCGATGGATTCCTTTGATTATGTGTCCCTATTGTTCTTCTTACACTTTGATTCAGTTGGTATTTCTTCATTATAATACCAGTGATTAATCGATCAGCTGTTCTTCTATTTATACTTCTTTGTTTACAGTTGTCTCCGAGCTGGGCAAGAAGTATGTTATGGAAGTCGAGTGTTTTGCTTACAACATTTCTTTAGTAGAATCCTAAAAGCTTTTTCGTCTTTGTCCTGTGGAGAATATCATTGTCAGGTGTTTTTGAATATTTCAGTTGCTGCCATCTTTTCCGATACATTTGCACTATTCTTGCTGTTAGTTTTATTATTGTTAAAAGTATACTCTTTTCTCTGATGAGTTTTGACTTTTCTCTTGATCTGTGTCTTTTTACATGCACGAGCTGTCGGGATGGCCAAGCTTGCATGTCATTTAAGGGTATGGGGGGTTGTCATGTCGATAGTATAAGCTAATGTTTTTTTCTTTCGTCGGAAAATATTTTGCTTCTCTTTCCAATATCTTCTCTGGCATCTGTTTTCCCTTAATGTCATTTCACTGACAACTTTACGCTTCTATGGACATTTCAAAGCGCAATGTGTCAACGGAATTTCCGACGACTTTTAAAAGATGTAAACTCACACCCATTAATAACAGGCATATTCCACTCCTTACCACACACAAGAACTCTAAACACGTATTGGCAAAAAAATAAAAATCCTAATTAAAGAAAATTGCAAACAATGTGGCGAAAGGATAAAATGACCGTTGTATTTTCGGAAGTCGTCTGAACCACAAACCATATGTATTCTGGAAAGATCTCTACGCTCATAGTCGAAGTTAAGTTTGTATGGTACAATTGTCTTGGAAGTGCTTTCTACGACGTCTATACAGATGCGCTCGATCGTCATGGCACAGTTTAAAACGCGTATCGTCTTTTATAACCACCAGTGGCTTGTTATGAATCGGTTATAGCCAGCGGAAAACACAAATAACAAGAGTTGTCCGTAAGAGAGCGCGCTCGACTCTTTTGATGTTGGACAATACAACAGAAACCTCTCGCAGCAAAAGGCAAAACGAAATCCCTTGCTATAGTGACCTTCTTTTGTGTATAGATGGGGTCATGATTGTTAACAAGTAATTCAAGTTCTATAGCAGTATCCTAAAGGGTTAGGTCAATAATTTGATTCAATGAAGTTTCCAAGTCGTATAAAGGCCATAACTCTTGACAAAAAATATTCACGGATTTATCTACTCTTGTCTGTTGATTTAGGTAATTATGGTATATAAGTATTGTAAGTGTTAAACTGGGTCTCTAATGACTTTGAAAAAAGTGGGGTGGTACGAAAACTTCTAAATTGAAAAAGGGACCATATCTTTTACAAAAACGTTTACAGACATATTTTACTCTTGTCTGTTGATGGAGGTAATGAATTTCGAACAAGTATTGTAAGTTTCAAAGCAGTATCTCTTTCTGTGTTGATATACCTAACACAAACTTTAACCATTATGTGACGCAAAAGTCGACGCAGCCATCGAACCGAGTATGATAGCTTGCCTTTTATTCGAGCATAACATCGTTTTAAGCAGTAACTGTTGTAAAATACAATAAAAAGATAAGATAATCAATCTACAATAATATATTGGTAATCGTATCATGTACAATGAACACTTTTCTCCATAGATTAAAATATAACAATCAATTGTTCCAGATGCAAAATGGGTTAATGTGGACTTCTGATCTATAGAACAACGTAATTTTGGAAAAGTTTTTAACTTGGAGCAAATCGCAATTTGAATGAAGTCATACAATATTGAACTTAAGAGTAGGAAGTAATTGAGAATCACCTGCACATACGAACATATTTCAATCATTTGAAGAACTGTAATATTTTAAAATGTACTTGAGTTATATTTAAAGATTTGAATATCCGATGGCTTAATGCAAAAAGGGTTTCGCTGCATTTTATTAGAAAATGCAGTTACAATCATTCTGCATTAGGTCACATATATTTGTATGTTTATATACATGTAACAGGCAATTGGAAAAAATGCAGCATTTGCTGTGAAGAATAGTCAAAACAAAATATATATTATTCTTACACGGTGCCGTAAATTCAGTTACAGTGGATCCAATAGTATTATACTCTTCCGAACTAACACATATTCACTGGAAGAAGAAATCTGAAGAATCTACAGTCTCTGAGGATTCTGCAGCGTATTTTAAACATCTTTCCAAATTATTACTATTAATTGGCAATAACCCAAGTTATAAATAGCATTGACTCGTGGTGAGAGTTATTTGTCTTTGGGTGCGGATTGCTTTGATTATAAAGATGTAAACCCCAGTTGATGATAATAAAATTAGAAGTTTCATTCATCGGAAGAGACTATCGACGAAAATAAGTCTCTCAGGAAGCATATTGATAACTGATATTTTACCACTCGAAGGGATTATTAATACCCATCGACGTGATTATTATGCCCTGCTATTTTTATCGATGTGATTTTGAGTATTCACCGAGGGCATTACGAACACCCTATCATTGTGGAAGACAGTGGTGCAGAGGTAGAGCGTCGGCCTCTCGTATCAAAGGTCCCTGGTTCGAGTCCCGTGATGAGCGGGTCCTGACTTTGGGATTTCTCTACACAAACGGCGCGAGTACTGGTTAAGTCTCCAGGAAGCAGACATCGAGAGTGTTTAATCTAAGCCAAAGGCTTGTTTCGCAATCGATGTAAAACAAATAAGTTTAAACTAATATCCATTGAGGAGATTCTGAGCACTCTTCTATAAGGACCGAGGAGATATGTTTGAGGTTCTCCCGTTAATCAGTACCCAAGTGGTCTGGTGGTAAGGATTATGTGCTCTCACCTCAGCGGCCGGTATTCGATTCCCCGCTTGTGACAGCTTTTTTTGCCAATTACTTTCAAATATATGGACATTTTACTTTTATTCACATCATTGAAGTGCGTTTGCAATTTGGATAAGATGTTGGATTTTTGAAAACAAAACCTACGAGGTAGGGTCACATTGGAAACGATTTAATCGTTACTGACTATGTAAATTCGAAGATGAATTTAGGTGTTGATATGATATATTTAGCAAGGAAAGAATATACTTAATTTAAATTATGACCACAAACTGATAATAAACAAACACAGTAACTTGACGGCAATTCTGTTGGCGTGTATGTAGGGTGATCGGGACCGTTGATACATTTCCCTTACTGGTGTGTCTGAACCTAAAATATATATCATATAAATCAATGAATCAAATATCGATCTTTCCGGGATAGTATTCAAATGTTAACATTGAAAACATCCATAACTTGATTGATAATTTTAGAACGGAGAGTGTATAGATTGGGATACATGTTTAACTAATTCTCCTTTTTAATCAATATTTTCAGATGTCTTCTATGGTAGAGGAGTCAAAGTCTTCCACATGAGCCATTGCTATGACAATTACAAACACCATTTGTCTTAATGATAAACTTATTCCTCCGATTTATAGAGAGTTCTGTCTTAAGAAAAATTCTGAAGCAGGAAAAGAGAGACGCACTAGTCAATTTGATTATTTCGAATAACAAGGTATCAACAAATATAAACTGTTTATTTGTTGAATTCTAAAAGGTACTTAATATTTAATACAATTTAAATTGTTGAAAAGTAAGAATTGCAAACCGTAATTTTGTATTTGTCTTAGTTGAAATACAACCCAATATTGGTCATTTTAATTGTGTTAGTCAATAACGCGAACAACAAAGCTGAACAAACGTTAAAAGAAGTTGAAGCCCACATATCATATATAAAAGGTAATAACTAATATTTCAAGTGGAACTTACGTTTTAGTTGAACAAATTCTTCTCCATTGCCTTCCGAGTTTTCAGCATAGCATCTATACCGACCATAATCACTATCGTCGATAGTGTGTACTGTGAGTTTCATTAGTACCGAGTTCGAACCTATGAATGCTTCATATGTATATCTGAAAGAGGAAAGCAACATTAATGTTTTCTTCTTGTCAAAAAGAAATGTCAGTCAATTTAGATATTTAACATTTTACCCAGACTGACATGCTGGCGTATTCTTTACGCATGTTTTTAAACATTGTTGCACAAAAAGAAGTGCAAATTCTCTTTTTGCCACATGGCTATAAAGTATGTACACTGTATCCAATAAGTATACTTTTGTTGAACGACGTTATCAATATGTCAGTGTTTATGTGCCACGGTTCATTATATATGGGGAAGTGTTTGTCGCCAATTAGAAATATTCGTTTTATCCGACCTTTATACAATAAGGAGGGTAACTATACACGCCAATGTGTCAGCCTTGACCTTTAATCAAAATGTGTTTAGGTCAAATTACGCTAAATACATCTGTCAATTTGCTGATCTACTATAGTCCCTACAAATAACATTTTTTGTGTAGAAATGAGTGTATACCATTCTAATGTATTAAATATATGATTGAGTTTATATTCATGGTGAATGTGTATAGGATGCACTGGAAATTATTGAATTGGTCACTTTAAGTATTTTGACCTTGTTTGAAAGTGATAGTAGAGAATGCTAAACACCGGTTTGTTCGTGACCGATTTGATCCACAATGACGGTAACCATTTTCGCCTGGTGAGTTCTTTCTTGCATAATGCATTCTTTGGATTGTTTTAAAGCTAAGATGTAACTTTTATCTACAAGAGAAACGCTTAGGAAGTGTGACAAATGAGGACTGAAACTGGTCGATTCACATTGAAACAAAGAGGAATTTATTTGGTGTATTGTAACCTTTACAACATTACAGGTCAAAGGGAAGTAAATCTGATCGGCTGCCAGGCATTCAATTTTGTCCAGATTGATTTATGAGATTGATGGTTGTCTCCCATTGGACAATAATGCTTTTGTTGTAAATTGAAAGTGTTGTTTATTAAGTTGAATAACAAGTGACTGATTAATATTAAAAATAATTTTTGCTTTTAGCTATGTTGACACAGTCAGAGCCATTTCGGGGATCCTTCCCTTTGACATAAAATAGAAAAAGGCGCCATGGATAGATGTATAGAGTAATGATTCCTGAAACAGACAATCTACAGGAGGCGAACAGTGTCTATCCGGGTAAGCCTGCGCGGCATGCTTAGGCTGATCCGGTTCGATACTTTACGTGTTCTCGTTGGACGGCTCATATATCGCGGGAAAGCGTTTTGTTGCCATTAAAAAAATGCGTTTTAGTTAATTCTACTGATACGAAATAAAGATTGAATGTGTCAATCTGGAACGTTTGAGCAAGTTTTTGTTAACAACATTAAAAGCCTTAATAAAGACCATGCAATACATACATATGTAGATAACCCAGTACATTCATGTATACAACTAATGACACGTTGTGCCATGTAGTTAGTTTGGAAAGCATTTCTCCTCGTAAATTGCTATATAGAGAGGCCATATAAATGTCCTAGGGAGCGGTCCCTATACATCAAAGAACATGGTTACTGTGTAGCATATTCTTCTGATTTAATTTCATGCATTGCCATTTTGTTTCAAAGCAAAATAATCATTTCTTTCTAAAACCATTTAAAATAGTCTTAGTACGGCTCCTGTTTCATTTAAAGACCAATTACTTGTTTTGGTTTTTAAGAAGGTCACCATCTTTAAACCATAAAATCTGTGAATGTTTCGGTAAAGGACTTCCAAATGCTTCACACGTTAATTGTCGACTGTAACCAACTGCCTGGTGGATGTTTTGAGATCGAGCTTTGAATACTGGCTGGACTGAAATTAAAACATGTAAATGAATTAGTGCTCGGTATCGGAAGCAGCCTGCATTGATTATAGTACTAGGGGTAGATTTATCCGAACCGGAAATTAGTGTAGTCGAAAAGAACGTGTTCAGAGATCCAGTTAAAGGGCGTATTGGAAATTCTACAATCACTATTTTACGTCCAAAACCTAGTTCTCTGATTATTATTCTAAGCAAATTACATAGTCACACACTGCTGCTATCATATATCCGTTTGCTGTACAGATATCGAACGGAACATTTTAGCTTGGTCAATATAATATAAACAGTTTCTGAAAATACTTATTTTGAATAGGAAACTAGACTTATACAATTGTCCGTGCACGCATGGGAAGCTCCGCTTTGTGAAAAGTACCTACATCTAACGTTCAGTCTGATCTTTCTCTCATCTGTTCCTGCTTGATTTAATGCCATACATTTGTACAACCCTTCGTTTTGTCTGGTCACCACTTCCAGTTTGATAACAGGACCCTGAAATCGGAATTTACTTACACGAGGTCTCAACTGTGCATTAACTTCGTGGGACATTGTTTATTTCAAAAGGTCATATTAAAATGGGGGGGATATACCATTGACTATATATGCTTTACTTCAATTTTGTCTAAATATTGATTTGTTGCAAGATTAAAGATACAATGATATTTTTTGCGCAATATATTCATCATCCTGTCATTAAAGAAATGTCACTGAATAACAAGCATGGTAATTAATTATTATAATGAATTTATTCTCAACAATATTCCTTATTGGTCACAAATATAATTCATAATATTTAAGGGTAAACAGTAATGACAAATATATTATCTTATATTGCCTTAACCCAGTCGGTACGATACCACCACGGAGTAACTGCCAGGTTATGACGGTAGGCGGTATAGCACTGAGTAAATGCCAGGATATTACCGTACAACGTATAGCAAAGAGTAACTGCAAGGATACTACAGTAGGCGGTATAGCACTGAGTTAATGTCAGGATATTACCGTACAACGTATAGCAAAGAGTAACTTCAGGGTATGACGGTAGGCGGTATAGCACTGAGTAAATGTCAGGATATTACGGTAGAACGTATAGCAAAGAGTAACTTCAGGGTATGACGGTAGACGGTATAGCACTGAGTAAATGTCCGGATATTACGCTACAACGTATAGCAAAGAGTAACTGCAAGGATATTACGGTAGAACGTATACTTTGATAAACTGCAAGGGTATTACGGTAGGCGGTATAGCAAAGAGTACTTGCAAGGATATTACGGTAGAACGTATAGCAAAGAGTACTTGCAAGGATATTACGGTAGAA
>JAUELF010282826.1:0-10364 GCA_031471495.1 Clinocardium nuttallii | reverse complement strand
GAAATTGCACAAAACGTGCAATTTCTCCTTTTGCCACAATGTTTTCCACTTTCAGTCATAGGTTATCCATTCAATTAAAGATATTTTCTATATTTTGACAAAATATGTTCAAAGTCGGCTGCTGCAGAATTGTTATTCTCAAAAGTCAATAGTCATACAATGCTGATTTTTATTTCCCCTCAGTTTTTGTTATTTTGTGGTTTTCCTTATCTCCCCACAAAACCCTGCATTTTTCTTAGATAGGCTTATCAGTTAATGAGCTTTAACGAAAAGGTAAAAAGTGACAGGGTTAGGGGTAAATAATTGGAGTGCATAAAAATGCTCTCCGCACCATCTGTCTCTAAAAACATGATTGTTGTTCATCTCTTAACCCTTTCCCCCTTGTCAAGTAGATGCTTTTTGGCATGCCTAAAGCAAACGACTTTTGAAAAAGTGGAAAAATGAGGAATTGCTCATAATGAACAATTTCTCCTTTTGCCACAATGATTCTCAATTCACCAACGATACTATCGCTTATAGAGATCTCCTGTATTTTTTATTAGATATTTACAAAGTTGTCTGCTAGAGAATTGTTATACGTGGGAAAGGGTTTATACTGAAGTTATGCCGAAAAGTTTTTGTGCAGTTCTAACCCTTTAACATTGATTTAACCTGAAAACATTGTGACTAAAGGGGAAATTATTTATTTTAGTCTAAAGTGAAAACGTTTATATTTAATGTCAAACAGATCAAACAGTGAAGATTCAGATCAGAATGTATGCTAAAAATGTCATTGCTTTTAGTGGCTCTTTTTAAATTTAAAAGACATAGATTCAGTTTTAATTTTAACCCCCCAGAACCCGGTGCAGGAGGCTGCAGTTTCGATTCCCCGGCCGGGTCATATCAAAGACTTTAGAAATGGTAGAAATTGCTTTCCCTCCTTGGCCCTCAGAGCTGTGGGGTTAGCATTAAGACTGACAGGCTTGTGTCCGGATAAATGGACCGTAGAACTGGTAATCTATCCAGGAAACACTGTGATATATCTGAAAAGTTGTTGATAGCAGCGTGAAACACCATACACAAAAAGTATTTAACTTTTTACCTCTTTCCCACTTGAAGACACACTTACCGCAGACTGAAATACTGTTGACCCCCCATTTTTTTTTAAAGGTACATGTATATTATGTCTGTTAGATGATAAACCTGGCAAACTAACATAATTCTACTGACAAAAGATGCAGGGTTGATAAATTCTCTTTACCCGCACCAGAGTGCACTATTATTGAAAATCGCAAGCCCTACACCCATATACTGCTTGTTACTTTGCAGGATTTTTCATACAATCGCCACTTCAGCGCTATTGGCGCTTTGATTTCTCGTGCTAACGCTACGGAATATGTTTCCTCTTATAAGACGATAACGATTGCAATGGAAAAATACTACCGTGACCTCTACCCATGATGCAGTTCCTAGTGATCCGTCTCATGAGGAAATGGAAACATCATTTGCAAGTATTACAAAGAGTTTTTGCAATGTTCCGTCCAAGAACACTCACGATAGCAACCTCTACCCATGATGCAGTTTTTGATTACACATGGCGGCTCCTAGTGATCCGTCTTATGAGGAAATAGAAACATCATTTGCAAGTATTAATATTAACAAGAGGCACAAGAGGGCCAGTACCGTTCCACAGCCAAACCTCCCTAAAGCCCTGCCCCCTGGTGGCCATTTTTTTAAATTTAAGAATCAATATGCCTTGATGGAATCTGAGAGACGGTCACCTTAAGTAGATTTCCACAAAATCATTTGAAAATCGGCATGACACTTTCTGGGGAGGGGATTTTTTAAATTTTCACTTTGGCCATTTAAGGCAAAATAGCCCCACCCCCTGGCGGCCATGTTGTTCGACCAATCAACATGGCTTGAAGGAATCTGGTAGGGGGTCAACCAAGTAACATTTCTACAAAAGTATTTATAAATCGGCCAGTAACTTTCAGAGAAGAAGATTTTTTAAGTTTTCACTATAGCCATATAAGGCAAAATAGCCCCGCCCCTGGCAGCCATGTTTTGTTACCAATTAATATTTCTTGAAGACATCTGGTAGAGGGTCACCCAAGGATCATTTCTACAAAATGATTTGAAAATCGGCCCAACACAGAATTTTGAATGGAACAAACATATTTGAAGGAATTTAGTAGAGGACATTGAGAGGATGCTTCCTACAAAGTTTCAACCAAATCGGCCAAGTGGTTAGGGAGAAGAAGTTGTTTAAAGAAAAAGTTAACGCACGGACACACGACGGACAATTCGCCATGACAAAAGCTCGACTGGCTTTCAGCCAGTGGAGCTAAAAAACTATTTGGTAGAAGTAAATGGTTTCAAGTAAAATAGGTTGAGATTTCGAAGTTCAACTGCACAAAACACTAAATGTTCACAAGGACAAAACTTATAAGGCAAAAACAATTATTACCTATTGTATGTTTCATGGTATCTGCAGATACAAGAAAATCATAATCTGACATATTGTTTAACAAAAGGTAATGTATTGACAACATGACTACAAAATGCAATGTATTGACAACGTGACCGTGTCTTTGAGATCATTTGAATTTTGTGACTAATGTCAAAAGTAAGAATCTTTCAAAGAGTAAAATCGAATCTCCTTGATCCAGTAACATTATTAGAAATATACTGCCTTCCTGTAATGGAAAGTTGTTGAAACTCATCTAATATAACAAATAAAACGAAGATCCGTATAAAGAGGCACGTTTTAACTATGCACGGTTTTGGCAAGAAATCAGCAAGTTTAGGAAGAACAGTCTCAAGTGTTCCTTTTTTGTTGGTTACACGTGGTTGTCCTTCACTATTTTTCATTGCCGTCCATCTTCACCATCACGTATATAAATTTTCCTCATATGCTCCAGGTTTAGACCAGATGATGTGATATTTTCAGCTGTAGGAAGTTTACAAACACTATTCGCAACCAGACATGTCAATGATGGTAAATGCTTCGCCTTTTCTTTTGAATATTGACACTGGTGAAACACTGCTTTTAGAGGAAAAGTGAACTTCATCATATCAGTTACTAATGTACAACAATGTTGGAACAGTTTCACAAAAGCGCGTACATCTTCAAGAGCATCATGGGCATTATACTGTTTGTGTCCATGAACAACAAATCTCGGTGTTCTGTAATAAAAAGATGAATAAATAGAATGGTTTCAATATCTTAATTGATTTGTCTGAAAAGAACAAGGCCTAAGTCTTTATCAAACATATGCAATGTGTTGATTTGACGCCCAATGGTTAAAGATATTTTTGAGAAAATGAAAACTGGTGTATAAACTTAATCTGTATATCTACAGTGCAATGTGAAAGTTTTAGAGATTTACACCATGAAGTCTCTTGTTCAAGGTGTGTGTACCTTTCACTGAAATGTAAACAATGTACTGTCAATGAACATATGTAACAGTTCTTTGTCATCTGCCCAATTGATGTCTTTATTGCAACTTGGCAATATCATTTCCCTTTAAAGGCCAGAGGAAAACAAGGTAAACAACTAGAGTCAGAACTAATGCTCATTCAAAAATATTTTCCTCCACATTCATATACATGTGCAAATAAGATTTTGAGTGTACAGAAGTTTTGCTTTGTAGTTCAAACCAGATATGAGAGAAAAACTCTTAGCCTGCTGAAACCAAGTGATTCTGCATATGTGACCGACCAGTGCAGACCAAGATCAGCCTGCACATCCTTGCAGTCTGATCATGGTCTGCACTGTTCGCTATAAGCTCAGTAAATTTTCAGTGAACACCCCATTGAATAATAAATGGTATTGCCTAAATTGAAGGATGGACCATTTCATTATAGAAATTTAGTGTGCTTAGGGTTAAAGTCAGTAACGTGTAACTTTTTAACTTACTCTTTTATTGGAGATGCCTCTGGAAGAATAGAAACTCCAAGGTCCTTTATAAGAAAGTTTGCTGACTCCTCTGCTTTCAAACTCTCACACACAGCTATGTCCCTTTAAAAAGATAGAAAATCATGATAGCATGGATACTTACAAGGTAAGAGCTTTCACAAAACACAAAGAGTGTATCCAATGGGCTATTTTATCTTTAGATATTTACTTCAAATGTATAAACATCTTCATCAATTGTATTTAGCTTTACTAAATATATGCATTCAAAACATGAAAAGATGTGAAGTTCCAAATATGAAACCAAACAATTGCCAGTTTCAATATATATGTTTATTCATGTTTCAATTAATTTCCAAAAAAAATTAAGACTGATATTTGTAATAAACTTACTCCACTTCTCTCTGATATGCTTCTTTCGCTGCTGCTTTCATTGAATCTGAAGCCACTTTTTCAATGATTGGTCCTGACCTTCTCTCCATCTTCTTAAGTTTACTATTGCTGATAGTTGGTATGTTCAGGGCTGTTAGCATGTTATTGACCTTATTCGGTCCTCCCACACTGTCAATCATGGCTGAAAATACACAGCAACATCTAGTTAACAGTAGGCCTATACTGCGATGAATTCCATTCATAGTACTGTAATTAAATGTGTATGAATAAATTATGCTGGCTGATATTTTAACATAAATTTCAAACTGTGGTAAATTAACACAAAAGTTATAGCTAATGCATAAAACACAATATTAATGTGAAATGGTTGGAGTACTGAATGCATTTGTAACAGTATGATATTCCACTTTGAGCTTTTGAGTGATTTTTTATCAGTAACTACATAAACGGTTGACGACATTTCTATAGAAATTCACGTATGTTTTGAACAAAAATCAACACAAAGATTACTAAGGCATTAGACTTGAGATTTGGGTATGAAATGTTCCCAAATTCGGGTACGAACTGACCTATTTTTGCTGGGTACGAAATGACTTGTGTACGAAGATGTAAGTAAACGTTTGCGTGAAATCACAAATTGTGACAATAATTCGCTAATTAAACCAATATAAATCAATCGTGGAGATTCAGTTTCAATTCAATCATTTATATATTCGATAGAATTACATTTAAAACCAGTTACCTGTTCAAAGCTTTGTGTTGACAGCAAAACTCGACGCACCCTGTTTACTTCCTTTCGCCAATTTTCCATACGCAACACAGTTCACGTGACCGCAATCAGTGTTCAAGCATTTCACATACAAATATCCTCCTAATCCTTTCTTTAGTTCACTAATAACATTATCCATGGATAAGGGAATAGGCCCAAGTCGACACAATGCAAAACGGCCTCTTCGATCGCGCGTTTGTTCAGCCATCTTTAAATCAGCTCAAAATTAAGATCACGTGGTCATTTATCATGGTCACATGGTCGATAACGTGACCTTCCGAAATGTACCGATATAACCCGGAAAATACCGATTTTCTCAGGGTCCGTAAACCTTAAGAGGTTTCAGTTTGGGAAAGCTTGCATGTATACATTAATCTTATAGAACATTTAAACTTGGAATGATCTCCCTTTGATAATTTGCATCATCGAAAAAGTAATCTGTCAAATTACTGAAATGTCAAACTATACATTGTCAGCCCTGAGAGGTTTGAGCTAGAGCGTTTTGATTGTATTGCATAATCTGCCAGTAATAATTGAAGTGAAACTTTGCACAATTAAGGCTTTAGAACATCATTATCAAGTTTAAGTATAAATTTCAGTGATTTAACTTTGGTGCAGATGCAGCAGACTCCTTCGATAATCATTGAGAGAAATCAAGTAATTCATCATGCTTTTTGCCCCAATGTTTATAAAGATTTTCTATATTATTGTTTAAATGTTTTCAAAGTCATCTGCTGCATATGACTGTGTTGTATGTGAGAAAGTGTTAAACACTACCATTGACCGTTCAAAATTGGAAATTCTATACCAAGAAATAGTGGTGACATTACCCATAAGAGACAAGTGTGTCAGCACACGATTATTGTAAGTAGGTATATTAGAGTTCAATGCTAAATTAATTATACTTTTAATGATAAAATAAAGTGTTTTTTCTCAGAAATTCACAAATCATCATACATTTACTATCAATGATAGAAATAGGTGTCATTCTCTTGTAACTGGTGTAATATTTGATAAAAGTAGCTATGTTGTTTGTTCTTTCATGGCACAAACTGGTTGCATTTTTAGTTTGGAAAATAATTTTTGATTATTGTCATTTCATATCTTCCCCTTGCAAAGTTTTCTTTTCACGCAACAAAATTCAATTTAATATCGCAATAATACTTCATGTTTTTCAGACACATATTATGTTATAACAGTTTTTGCCTCAGCTGACTTCACAGCAGAAGACTACCATACTGGCAGATACAACAGTATAACCATATGAGGTAAATGGTTATATAGCCATCTTCAATATATGTCACTCCCACACCTCTGAGTTCTCTAACTCAAGTCTGGGAGGGTTGGTCTGTATTTGTATTTATATTGATTGGGCAGTTATAGATTTTTACAGTTCTACTGATGTATTGTCAGTGTTGATCTCTTTAGGAATTGGTCCTGTTATTTCACACTATACTTCATTAGTCTTAAACAGTAGCTGTAGACAAGGATTATAACCCTTCACTGTGAGTATTTGGATTTCTTTTTTCCCTTTCCCACATATAGACGCTTTTTGACGCCTCTGCTGCAGACGACTTTTGAAAACACTGTGATTAAGTCGTCTGCTGTATGTGGGAAACGGTTATTTAACGCCTTTCCCACGTTTGACAAAACTTATAAGCACTCGCTCTTGGAATCGTCTTAGCAAAAATATATATTGGAACATCCTAATTAACGTAAAATAATTAGAGTTGAAAATGTTCAAAATGTGTCAAAATGTGTGGAAGAGGGGATGAACTTTTTTACAATTCGGTGTTAAATTTTGGATACATTTGGACTTATTATAATTTCTATCTGCACAGAAGTCAGTATTGGGATTGGTAAATATATCTTAGTTTGTAACTTTCTTCTTACTAACTGAAACCCAATCCTGGTACTCAATATAACAATTCTTGTTAGTTTCTGAAACATGTTCAAACGTTAATGTTTTCAGGGTAAATGACATTGGAAAATATAATCAGTGAACTTTTAAATACAGGTAGTGGTAGCAAAACCAAAATTTCAATGACCTTTTCAGTGCCATTACAATTTTTTTCTCACATCAATCAAGGATTTTTATGTGACTGAATGAATGCCTTCAAAAATTATTTTTAAGCAGGCCACTTTTCAACTATCTAGGCAGATATGTTTATGTATGAATGTATAATTATTGAGTAGAGTTGAAAGCATCTTTTTAAGAATGCATAAAAATACGTCTGAACTGGTTCTCTAGAATTACAAGATATGAAGAAAAGGCTTTTGAAAGAGCCCTTACAAAATTTCATGTGAAAAGAAAAGAAGAATCTGTAACAATGAGATTATATTTCAACCATTTTCCTTATACATTTGACCCTCTTCAGCAAACAACTTTTGTAAAACTAAGTGACCAATGGAGAAAGTGCTCATAAGGAGCATATTCTGCTTTTGCCACAATGTTTTTAGCTCACCTGAGCACAAACAAAGTGCTCAAGGTGAGTTATTATTATCGCCTTTTGTCCGTCGTGCGTCAACATCTTCTTCTCAGTAACCAGTGGGTCAATTGAGATGAAACTTCACAGAAAGCATTATCGCAATGACCTCACCAGAATTCCTTCAAATATTTTGGGATCCATGCAGAATTCTCCCAAACTGGTTAGCAGATTTTCAAATGATTTTGTAGAAATGTTCCTTGGATGACCCTCTGTCAGATTCCTTCAAGGCATGTTGATTGGTTGAAAAACATGGCTGCCGGGGGCGGGGTAGGGGGGTAGGACTTTTTCCTCTTATATGGTTATTGTGAAAACTTAAAAAATCTTCTCTACCGAAAATGTCAGGTTGATTTTCAAGTAATTTTGTAGAAATATTCTTAGGGTGACCCTCTATCAGATCCCTTCAAGCCAAGTTGATTGGTTGGAAACTTTGGCTGCCAGGGGGCAGGGCTTGATTTGCTTAAGTGGGAAAGAAAGATCAGATGAGTGATCCAGCTCTTGTTTAAAATATCAAACTTGAATTTACAGAGATTTTTAATATTTTTCTAAGACGTTTTCAAAGTTGATGCAGATTTTTAGTTCAACCAAGAATCAAATTTATGCTTCCTGTATCAGCGTACTGACTACTAAACAATTTATGTACATGTATATATTTATATTATATCTATCAAGTTAACAGTTAAAAGTGGTATTAATCTAACCAAACCACTTTACTGCCCAGTTTGGAAATCGTGCAAAGAACTGAGTGCAGTTTTTGCCTTTTGGTTCATGCTGACTTCTGCTCTAAATCTGACTTAGGGGAATTTACAATGAAACCGTAATGAATATTTTATAGCTATGTTTCATAGCCCTGAATTGGTCTTTCCTTTTATGTATGACTTTACTCAGCAGGCTTTAACAAGAACAATCCTTTCCTACTTGCAGTTGCATTTGGACACATTTGCAGCAGACAACTTTTGAAAACATTGTAGGTAAAGGAGAAATTACTCATAATGATGAATTTTCCTTTTTGTCACTCCTTTTTGCAACACTGTTTAATGTATTTTGTTCACTGTTTACCTAGATGTTTTTAAAGTGGTCTGTCTGTTGCAGGTTTGTTGTATCTTGAATTAACACTTTCCACCATAAAGACAATAGTTGGTCCCACTGCAGTAGAAGTCATGTGAAAATATTGTAGAAAAAGAAAAAAAGTGCTGGAAATCTGTGAACAAATTGGAAGTGTAATTCTGAGTGTTGTTGAAAACAGAAATTTACATTAAGAGAGCAATTTCTCTATTTGGCTTTTTTTTAGATGTGATGTTATTTGGAACAATTTGTTTGTTACTTGGTAAGCTGCAGCCTCAAACTCTTTCCCACATACAACAAATCTATAGTAGACAACTTTGAAAACAATGGAGGAAACATATGATAAAACTACTACATAAGACAGTTTAATTTCAGAATGGAGTTAAAAAGATTGTGGCAAATGGAGAACATTGATTTTTCTGAGCAGTTTCCCCTTTTGCCACAATGTTTTCAAAAACCCCATCTATTAGCTGCACCAGGAACGTCTGTATTTGAGAAAGGGCTAATCCCTCCCAATCCCTCCTCAAACTTGGGTCATAATATTCATAGCCATACTATCTGGGTCAAGTTAGATAATCCAGTCAGATTGCCTCAGACACTACAGAGTTATAGATCCTAAATTATTGAAACTGGGTAAAGTAATTTGTTTGTTTGTTTGTCTGTCTAGTGTTTTATGCTGCTTTAAACAATTTTTCAGTAATATCTCAGTAACATTTCTTGGGTAAGTTACCAGTACTACAATGCCTCAGATACTCTGGAGTTATCGTCCCTTGATCAGTGTTTAACACTTTCCCATAAAGATAAACTTGTTGTAGACGAATTTGAAAACATCCAAACACAAAAAAGAAAATCTCCATAAAATTTCATTACTGTATAGAGTTGAAAACATTGAGACAAAAGTTGTTTGATGCGTCTGCAACATTCATGTGACAGTTTAGCACTCTTAGTCAACACTAATCAATATTGTCTATACCAGGTCAGGGCTTTAAACTTTAGGTCTGATTTTGGTCAATCTTATTAACCCTTTCCCATATACAATAAATCCGCAGCAGACGACTTGGAAAATATCAAGGCCAAGATATAGAAATAATATGTAAATGATAGTGGATTATTGAATAGAGTTGAAAACATGGTGACAATTGCTCGCTCTGAGCAATTTCTTCTATTGTCGCCTTGTTCTTAAAAAGTCCTTTGCTGCAGAGGGGTTGGAAACCTCTATGTGAGGGAATGGTTTAAAACCAGACCTAAAGTTTGCTGCAATAGTAATCATTTATGTAGATACAGATCGTCTCAGTTTTACCTTTGCGTCAGCCAATAAAATGTTGCTTACAAAATTGTTACTGTAAGTATCAAGAGGGGAGGTTACCCATATAAAACAATGAAACAAGAGAGATACACAGTGTTTGTTTATTGTTCCAATTGAATAGAAATGAGGAATATTTAAATGTTTAGTGTTCAGTTTGTGACAAATCTTTATGCGCTGTCATCAGATCCAACATACATAAAACAAAAGTATTTTGTTCTGATTTCACTGAGATTGGATCTTGTTTTCATACAAACACCTAGACACCAGATTTACAGACTAAACAAAGTCCTGATCATATATATTTATGTCAAACACACACCAGATTTACAGACTAAACACAGTCCTGATCATATATATTTATGTCAAACAGACACCAGATTTACAGACTAAACACAGTCCTGATCATATATATTTATGTCAAACAGACACCAGATTTACAGACTAAAC
>JAUELF010282815.1:0-10365 GCA_031471495.1 Clinocardium nuttallii | reverse complement strand
GGTGTTACCGTGTATGTGTGGTGTTACCGTGTATGTGTGGTGTTACCGTGTATGTGTGGTGTTACCGTGTATGTGTGGTGTTACCGTGTATGTGTGAAAGGATTTACCTGGTCCAGCAATTAACCATACACGACCATCAGATGGATACCATGATCTTGTTATGATTTTTTTTTAAATTAATTAATCACTTTGTAGTTTCAATATTATTTCAGTTCTATCGCTTATCAATGATTCCTTGGCAAGGGCTCAGAAATAAGCCTTGTTTACGGGAAATTCAGCACGACAGCCGCTATGATGGGATTGAACCTCGGATGGTCGGTTTTAAATCCCCGACGCTAACCACTCTCTAATCAATGGATGTAGCCCCGTACAAAGCAAGCACCATGACCCCGGGCCTTTAACACGCTGTATGTTAGACGTACAATAGAGCTGCGGGCGGGCCGGGTAAATTTTACTCGATGCAAATCTCATCCTTAACCCTTTTGACATAGAATGAAAGAGGAGATATCGTGGCAAAGCAAAAGCGGTGATTAGAAAACGACCACACTCAGACCTGTATGTAGTCCGCACGTATTAAAGAGTCACTTGTTTTAAGCAGATTGCAAGTAAAGCGGTGTTCATTTAAGTGTTCGTTCTCTGGATGTTTGGAAAACGGTTGTTGGATTGGCGTATTTGTTTGTTAACGCATTGTGCGAATAGCCGAGGTAGTGCGTAGCTACCTCGACTACTCTTTTCATTATATCTGGTGGTATAGTATTGACTTTCCCTCTTAAGCGCTCAGAATGTGGGATTAGCAGTACGATTGACTCACTGGTATCATGCTGAAGGGACCGTTAGTACTGGTTACTGGAATGTGTTGAAAGTGGCGTTAACACTATACAAACCAACAATCAAATCGGTATACCTGAACTCATGCAGTTCTAACTCCTGTGAGTGACAGTTCTGTCTATATCAGCCAGAAGTGTTTTAAGACAGGATGTGTCAATGGCTCAAAACAGAAATCTGATTACATGGTGTTTTATACCGCTTGCAACTTTATTTCAGTTATATCACGGTATTTTCTGGGTAAAGTAACCAATACTACTGGTACATTTTTCCTGACACCAACGAGTTAGTCGTCATGCTAACCCCACAATTCTAAGCGCTTCAATTCGGGAAAGCCATTAATATTATGCTTCGAGTCTTTGGTACGTCACTGTCTGGTATCGAACCGTCGAGCTTCCGTACTCGAATGATAAATCAATATTGACAGCATGTCCCTATATATGATGCAACTCTATGGTGTTCTGTTTACGTTGACTCTATTTCAGGGTATTGTTTAAGCCGGGTGATATCCCCTTCACGATGACTCGCTTCTACTGATTGTTTGGCGTTAAACGGCATTTCCAACAAAAACTTCAGTCTGATCACGTCGCGTTTCCTGGCTTTCCTCACACCTTTACACTACTAATACACAACTATCTTCCTAATCAACTGGCTGCTTTTCCACATAGACTGTTTGCCCTTTTGTGGAAGACGAACGACGATTGGCATTGCATTAAACTTCTGTCAAACGTGGAAGTAATTTTAGCTTGGTTTCGAGCTTACAATCCATGGACTGAAAACGCGTACCCCAACCGATTGATTTACCGTGAAACCACAAACACGATTTTATGTTTCATATGAAATTCAATGTGAAGACTTAAAATATAGAAGCAATGCATTTTTTCACTGGCGGTCACGAATTTGGAGTTAGCATTACGACTATCTCACCTGTGTCAAGATGAATCGACCAGTAATACTAGTAACTTAGCAAGGAAACGCCGTGATATAACCGAACATTGTTGAAAGAGGCGTAAAATACACCATAATTACAATCAAAAGCAAAGTCAATGAACATAAATGAAAACTCAATGTGAAAGTTAATGTACATCTTCGTCTACCACGGTGATAACAGCCATATAGTAGGGACGGACTGTTTTGAATATTAATTAGCTGAGAGACGAGCGATTCGTTAGGTAGGTGTAACGCCGAGTTTCCCTTTCATTTTCTTTCAATTTAAGTGTAACATGTTTTCGGATATAAAAGATTGTTATCATATATATGGCAAATATTGTTTGATCGAAAAAAAAATAGATTTTTGTTCAATTAACCCTTTCCCACGAATTTTGACGCGTCTGCAGCAGACGACTTTTGAAAATATCCTGACTAAAGCAGAAATTGCTCAAAACGAGCTCCTTTTGCCACAATGTTTTCACAAAATTTCAGTAATTATACCTACAACTATAGAGATTTTTCGATATTTTTAGTAGACATTTTCAAAGACGTCTACGTTAAACTAGGTATTTCTTTGGGAAGGTGTTAAGAGGTTTGCAACGAGTGTAGGTCCAGATCAATTAAACACATATCAGAGATACGATAAGTCTGGTTTTCCCGCAGCATTGTTTTTTCATACCCTTTGGTACTTTCATCGTCGTTCTATCCAACTATTCAAAATTATGATTATTTTAAAGCTTTATTATTCTTTATGTTTTCTAGGCAAGTTAACATTTTACTGACTGTGCTATATTTCTTTATGTTTTCTAGGCAAGTTAACATTTTACTCACTGTGCTATATTTCTTTATGTTTTCTAGGCAAGTTAACATTTTACTGACTGTGCTATATTTTTGCAACACTATTAGACGGCTATTTTTGAGGTCTAATATAATGATGCATTTATTTTTCTATAAATCCATTAAGTAAATATTTGTTCTTCTGTTTGCATTCTTACATAAATTAATGGAATGTAAAAAGTGTGTTCAATGTACATGTAATACAGACAGGGACATGTAATTTCTGATGCTAACTTGAATTTAAAAAATATCAGCATTTCCCAATGATCCCCACTAAACAATGGTGTTTCATTTCAAACAATAAACGTTGAAACTCAAACGCCATTATATGATATCAAAATAGACAAACTACCATGCCTCTTGTTGGATGACGTTGTTGTAACGTATTCGTGAAGGGGTTTTCGGCCCAACTGTCTGGACACTTTTCGAGGTTGGAGTATTTCTAAAATTAGGATGGAGGGTAGCCTATTGAAAAGCTAATAAAGAATCATTGTAAGAGCAATCCAGTATGGGAGGAGAGCTGAATGTACCGGGTCACCGAGGTCAACTGGTCTCAATTGTGAGGGCGTCTGGTGTTATTTCTGGACATTTGAGTTGCTTTAAACCCCCACAAACAGACGCTTGCTGATGCCTCTGCAGCAGAGGACTTGTGAAAACATTGTAGCAAATAAAGACATTGCTCACACTGAGCACGTTCTCTTTTTGGCAACACAGTTGTATAACTCTTTTCACTAATCCTTCTTGCATGTATAGAGAGTTTCACATTTGTACCTAGATAGTTCCTTATAAGTTTTTAGCTGCAGATTTGATGTATGTGTGAAAGGGTTACTGGTTAGAATAGGGTATATGTTGGAGAGTGGATCAATAAACCTGTACTCAAGTACCCATACACTCCAGTTGGGTGATAACATTGACATATGAGCCGTCCCGCGAGAAAACCAACTTTGTGGCATCTGCGTAATGTATCGACCCAGATCAGCCTGCGCAGTCCGCACAGACTGATTGGGGCCGACATGAGATTTCAATGAGATAGTTGTATAGGGTAAAGATTCCTGAAACAGAACATCCGTAGGAGGTGGAAAGTGTATCTCCGGGTAAGCCTACTCGGCATCCTTAGGCTGATCTGGGTCGATACTTTACGCAGAGAATTAAAATAAAGACACGTTAATTAAAATAAAGACACGTTAATTAAAATAAAGACACGTTAATTAAAATAAATGCACGTTAATATTCAAGAGCAATTTCTCATAGGAGCATTCTGATACCATATATGAAACCTCATCTTGGACTATCTTGCACACGGGTTTAGAAGAACATATTAAACGTGTGAATAATTAATATCAGTAATGAAATTGTATTCAGATGTTTCGTGGGCACTGTGAAGGTTTGACTACAACTTTCATTGTTGATGTGGATATAGTTGTATTAGATGTTAACATTTGAAGGAATTAATTATTCTATTTTCAACTTGTCTTTAATGCGAATAAAATATCGAGAAAATAGGAACAACGGTCAGATAGACATATTTCCTATTTCAGATATATTTCAGAGTTTCGTAGTAATGATTGTAATTTGTTAGCATCTTCCGAAACATCTAATGATGCTTGTTGACGCCTCTGTTGCAGACGACTTTTGAAAACATTGTGGCCAAAGGTGAAAGTGCTCAAAACGAGCAATTTTACCTTTTGCCAGAATGTTTTCAACTATTTTTAATAATAAAACCCTCATGTATGAAGATTGTTCATGTTTTGTTAAAATGTTTTCGAAGTCGTATGCTGCAGATTTGTTGTTTGCGGGAAAGTGTTAATGATTTCCCCGCTTCAATCTATTGTTGTGGAACAAATTAGGTGCTCTTTGCATATACATTGTATTCTCGCATACTGCGAATATATTGTTAACGCTCAAAACAATTCCTGGAACGAACGGATCCTTCTGTTCTATAACTCAAATACTCCATTCAATTAGTGTACACAAATATTCGTCATGTTTGACTCGATGTTTAATATAGTTTTCGAGTATACAACAGAGAGGGAGGATGACTTCGAAAACGTCGAGGTAACAGGAGGGAACGTATAGAGTTGAGCAGATAGTGGCATTTTTGAGTGACATGGTGGTCTAGTGGTTAACACACTGGACTGTCAATCCAGAGGTCTGGGGTTCAAATCCCGGTCCGGGTTCTGGATATTTGTGGATGCTTTAAATGTCTCCCACTCAACTAGAGGTCAAGTACTGGTCTATTCCAGGAAAAAGTGCATCGCGTGTATCGGTGCTTTATACTGAGCACGTTAAAGAACCAAGGGGTCTTTTCGGAAAGAGCTAGGGTATCGCACCCGAACTCCCTTGTATCTTACTCTGTCTCTTGAATTTATCTGCACCTGTCATATGCTTGCGCTTGTTCACTATATAGTATACACTACCAAATGGACATATATAAGCTAGAAAGCATATGCTCGATCAGAGCAATTGGTCTCTATAATTACATTACATTACATTACATTACATTACATTACATTACATTACATTACATTACAATATTCTAAAATATATGAGCCCGTACATTGGAAAAAGGTCTTCTCGGAATCTGCACACGTTAAAATAGGCTTCTAACAAGCTTTTTAGTATTTGGAAAGTGATCTACATTGTTTACAAAAGTCAATGTGTACCTTGTACCATTGAAGGGCTCAAGTTATATGACATTTAACTTTATTTCTAGGGCTGCAATCAGTTACATGGAGTATTACGAACACATTGGTACCCATATTGATGCTCCAATTCATACGGCTAAAGGTCGACAAACCCTCGAAGAGATACCTGTGGATAAACTCATGGGTCCAGGGGTTGTCTTTGACATCAAGAAAAAGGCAAAAGCAAACCCAGACTACGGCCTTACTGTAACCGATATTGAAGAATACGAAGCTCAATTTGGCTGCATTCCTGATGGAGCGATCACTTTACTCAACGCGGGTTGGGGCGTTAAATATCCAAGGCCTGATCGCATGTTTGGGACATCGACAATCAACGATTCCACAACATTTCACTTCCCTGGGTACACTCTTGAAGCCGCAGAGTTTCTACTCACGAACAGGCGTGTCCGAGTCGTCGGAAGTGACGCGCCCAGTGTTGACTTGGGAATTGAAATTAGACTGTCCGTCCACGTGTATCTACAATCGTACAATGTGCCGCTGTTAGAATACGTTGCGAATCTCGACACCATCCCCCAGAATGGTACCACTATATTTCTTGGTGCCCCGAAGTTTAGAGGTGGTACTGGGGGACCAACTAGAGTGATTGCCGTGATTGATGATGACGTTTACGCATCTGATGGAGTCAGTATGAAGTGCGGCGCTGTTTTCGTTAAAGTGTTCATGTTATGTGTGCTTACGTCTACACATCTGATGGCGTCAGTATAAAGTGCGGCGCTATTTTCGTTAAAGTGTTCATGTTTTGTGTTCTAGGAATTAGTATATAAAACCTCCATGCACCTGAGATGGGCATTCGTCATCAATATCCTTATTACAAACTGTTCGTTAAAGACTTTACAGCCTTTATATAAATATTATATTATGCAATGGGTGTTGTGTGTGCTTTTTGTTCATTATCTGCTTGTCACTAACCTTAATCAACTGTAGGAACGCTGTCATTATTATACTAATGTAAACAGATTATACGGAAATTATATGTTAGTGTATGCTCTAGCATACGCCACATTATAGCATATGTGTTGGCGTGGTTCATTAAAATCATTCTGAACAGTTACATATCAGAGTATGTCAAATTAATTTCAGCATTATTTCATGCTAACCAACATTTCAGCCCTTTACTTCATTTTCTTAGGAGGAACACATATTTCACTGTAAACATTGTCAGTTAATAGTTCTTTCAATAACACAGAGCATATATTATATATGAGCCGTATAGAATAATGGTTCCTGAAACAGAAACAAACACAGGAGAAGCCACGTGTCTGACCGGGTGGAAAGGCCATGTCTTAGGGATATGAAACTACAATTTCATTGGTGTTTCCTTTTACTTTCTGGTTTTTCATCATTTAAAGTCACATTGACATAGACATCGGGGGGCTACAAGTCGTGTGTTTTATCACAACTTCTTTCTAGGATTGTACATGTAAACTAACAGTAACATGCTGAAAGCGGCTCACAGTGTATGCATTAAACAGACTGTTTATATCTAGTTTAGATTCGTAGTATTTATTATTATTTCAAAGGGTATTCAATTTTGACATTTAATATTAATGTTTAGTGCAAATATTTCCAAGTCAATGTTACAAGCTATTTCCCCTTTCTAATTATGTTCGAGATAGTACATAGTGGTTTGATTGCTGTTCTTAACCCATTTCAAATGAATGTAATCATTTAAGCTACTGCATATATCAATTAAAGTTGACTGTGTAACTAGTATATACTAGTAACGCGAACGCAGGTGTTCTTGCATGCGGTTTTTAAGTTATATGTGATGCATTCGTACGTTCTTTCCGACAAGAAGTATCTCTCAATTTTCTAAAACATTGAAACTGACAAAGTAGTCCTTCATTTCGCAAGTAAATTTGATACATCCAACATACATATTCTACAATTTAGCACTTTTTCACATACGTACATATTTTGACGGCATTGCAGCAAACGACTGTTGAAATAAGTGACAAAAGTAGAAATTGCTCATGATGAGCACATTTTATTTTGACACAATGTTTTCAGCTCTATCACAATGATATACTTTTATTTACAAAAGTTTTTAATATTTTTACCAAGATGTTTTCATATTTGTCAGATGCAGATTTGTTTTATGTGGAAAAGGCTTAAGCAACATTATTTACGGTGATTATAATCTAGGAGCTTGAAACTTTGTCAGAATGTTTGTTTAGAATATATCGCGGCCAAGTTGGAATCTAGGTCATATCCCGTAATAAACTGGGTCACTTGGCTAAGCTGAAGGACAGTTTTTTCTACTCTTGAAGCCGTATTTTTAATTTCAGCCGGTTAAAATGTTGACAGAATGATTAATTTGGTTATTTCTAGGCCACGTTCGAATATGGGTAACATCCGGTCAAAACAGAGCCAAATGTAGGGGTACTATTGTTAACACTCTAGTTATAGCAAACATGACACTTTTGTTACTGGATCCATGTATAATTATGTTTTCCTTGGTAACCGAATGAAAAACCTTTACAAATCTGTTTCTTCCAAAGTAAGACCGATTTTTTTACTGAATGCATTTTCCAATACGTTTATTGAAATTAACTCTGGGTGACCTTGTACCAGTTTCCCTAAGGTCTTATAAATTGCTCAAACTCATGGCTACCAGAGGGCATAGTTTTTCTTTTGCCTTATATGGTTAAATTGAAAACTTTTAAAATCTTCTCCCGGGAAAGTTTCTGGCCTACTTTCAAAAAAATAATTAAAAAAGGGTTTTGTTGACAATTAATATATTGGATTCTTTTACGCCATACCTTTGGAATGTTAACCTTGAACGGCTTAACTGAAATTGCTTCAAAACTATTTGGCTGAATTTAAAATAATGTTGATGATTTATTCATATGGCTATTTGTTGCCTGCTGGCAGTGAAGCGAAAAAAGCCCCATGGGGTTTCTTGTTTGCTTGTTCTCATTACGAGTAAGTTATAGGACTATCGCGTTCAAAAATGGATTAAAGTAACATTTCATATCCTTCACCACTATATGTTTTACATGGCGTACCTTTTTGAGTAAACCACATTTAATATGTGTTGGTCTTTGGTTATTTGCCATAATTTCCATTATTTTTTGTTTGATATAATTATAATTGTGTATGTACAATATATAAATAAACTTTAAAACATATCAAATAGGTTTTGGGTTAAACATGTGTTAACTCTTAGCTCAGATGAGTACTAACTGCTTAAGCCCCATTCTCTCTGTCCCGGATTGACACCCCGGATACGTCCCGGATGATGGTCCGGGAGAAATATTGCCAAACCGGGAAGACAACCACGGTGGAACCGTAGAGGATCGGGATGATATGCAATGAACCCTGTTGTTTTGGCTGGATCCAGAAGACCGTCCCGGGTGTTTTGGAATGTTTATTTCAACCGGGGGACACTAGGATAATTATCCAGAACCGGCGTGATCCGAGCATGTCCGGAACACGCCAGTGTAGGATCGGTCCGTACTTTGGCTCGACTGGGATAGTTCGTGGTAGCTTTGGTTGGTCGAGATTACTCCACGCACGATAGACCGTGGTGGCATCGTGGCTCCATCGGTGATGACCACAGGGCTAAGACACGATCTGGGTCACATTGGGTAATACTGTGATGGACAGATACATCGGCGCGTCATCGTAAACAAATCTTGCCAAACAGGGGTAATCCGGGATCCGGCTTTTAAACATGAGGGAGGGGGTGGGGGCATTCGGGTCAACAACAGGAATGTGAGAATGCAATTGATTTTTCGGTAAAATTTGTCCCGGATCATACAGGTATACCGGTTATTTTTCCCAAAAGATATCGCGGGACATGAACCGGCCCAATGAGCACGGAGGTTAAATTAAGGTTAGTTATTGTGATCGCACTTTGTCCGCCGTCCGTCATTTTCTTCTCTCTGTAACAGATGATTCAATTCCTTCACTTTTGCCATTCACACAGAGTTCTGGTTTCTTTTGCAACCGATGAATACATTCTTCAGAATTAATTCCTTTCCTCCCAAACTGTTGGGCAAATTTTAAGATATTTTGGTAGAAATGTTCCTTGGTGACCCTCTTTCACATTGTTGAAGCCATGCTGATTGATCGAAAAACAAGGCCTGATTTGCCTTATATGAATGTAGTAAAAACTTTGGGTAAAAGTGACTTTGACACCAACTTTAAAAGTTGTTTACGTTCAGTTACTATAAATTATAAAAATCAGTCACAGGCTTGGTCATTCATATGATATCAAGGTCAAGGTCACACACAATGTTTTCTCCAATGACTTTACAGTGTAGGAGACGCGCGTTCCTTTAAACAAATAGGTTTCAGTTTTTAAATCTTGATAAAGGTCACATTCTCCTCTGCATCGTCGCAAAACATGCTCAGTCAATATGTATGGTCATAGTTTGCTGTCTATTCTTCCTTTATAAACATTTGAGCAGTCCCGCGAGAAAACCAACATTATGGCCTCTGCATAATATATCGGCCAAAATCAGCCTGCGCAATCCGCGCAGACTGATCCGGGCCGTCACATTCCGTGGTATGGGGATAGGGGTAAACAGTAATGATTCATGATACAGAAAATCCACAGGAGACAAAACATGTCAATCCGGGTAATTGTGCGGCATGATTGGGCTGATCCGGTTCGATACTTTATGCAGAGTCCAAAATGGTCTTTTTCTCGCGGGAAAGCTCATTTTACGTTTCTTCGTAAATAGGTAGCACCTTTATGTATGTAAGTGTAAGTCAAGAAGCCATAATATATAACTCAATTCGTCAATTCACTCTAACGAAACGAAACGACGAGAATTTATATATGGGTAATAGAGTTATACGCGACATGAGTCATGTTCACGTGAACCACTGTGAGTCATGCTCTCGTGAAACACTGTGTGAGTCATGCTCTCGTGAAGCACTGTGTGAGTCATGCTCTCGTGAACCACTGTGTGAGTCATCAGTGAGTCATGCTCACGTGAACCACTGTGTGAGTAATGCTCTCGTGAACCACTGTGTGAGTCATGCTCTCGTGAACCACTGTGTGAGTCATGCTCTCGTGAACCACTGTGTGAGTCATGCTCTCGTGAACCACTGTGTG
>JAUELF010282804.1:0-10066 GCA_031471495.1 Clinocardium nuttallii | reverse complement strand
CCCCAACAACCCAATTACTGGAATAGAAATTGCTCTTAATGAGCAATTACCATATTTAAGCCTAGATGATTAAAAAAAACTGACGATTTATTGTACTGCTGACATTTAGACGCCCCTGCAGCATTCCGCATTTTGAGAAAGGAGAAATGACTACTTTTGTTACAATGTTTTTAACTTTTTTAGTGATTATACATATTTATTTGATATATTTATTATGTATAGTGATGTGTGTGCTGTTTGTTTATATGTTTATTATGTATAGTGATTTGTGTGCTGTTTGTTTATATGTTTATATGTTTATATGTTTTTCAAAGTGGTCTGCTGCATATTTGTTTTAAGTCTGAAAGTGTTATTCATTCTTACCAAGAAGAAATGCCACCACACCTCCAAGGGCATTACTGAGTATTCCTATGGCTGTTGCAGTCGTTCTCTCTGAAGAAGGGAACCATGTTTCTGATATGGAGGCGGGGAGCACTGTGGTTACGCTCGCACCAAATCCGTTTATAAACTGGCCGGCTCCTACCGAGCTTAAGTTGAAAATAAGATTACCCATTTCATACGTTAACTCTTTATCCACGTGCATTCACCGTTTGACGTAACTGCAGCAGACGATTGCGTAAAACTTTGAAAATCAAAGAGAAATCGACCATACTTCCTCCTTTTTGTCAAGATGTTTTCACCTTCTCAATAACTTAACTTTGATTTATAGGAATTCCCTATTTTTTCCTATATTTTATCTTTTTTTCAAAAACGTCTGCTGCAGATATATTGAATGTTGTAAGAATGTCAAGGTTCATTTTGATTACAGTTTTAAACCTTTGGAAGATAAAAAGTGATCTAAAAGAAATGATAACAGGTTCCAATATAGTAGCAGGCAACAGTTGAATGAATACCCGGAATAGACCGGCGCAATTATTTTCTCTTTTTTGAAGAGTCTAGACACCCGAATTAATGAATATGTCTATACATACATTGTTGTTAATAGCGGAGATAAAGGTAGCATCTTTAACCCCGAGCCCACTGTTAAACACACTGCCGATGCCACCATGGACGTCCGAAGGCCTGAAATATAGTTAACCGTTTCTCTAATAAAACAAATCTGCAGCAGACGACTTTGAAAACATATTGCAAAAGATGTGGAAAATCTCCACAAATAAAGATTTAATTATTGAATTGAAAACATTGTGGCAAAAGGGCAATTTCTCCTTTTTATTACAAGGTTTTCGAACGTCGTCTGCTGAAGATGTGTCGGAGCGTGTCTACAGGTGGAAACGGGTTAAAGAGTCGCGTATTGCGCTTTGGGGTGTATTACGTCACCGATTATGACATATTTTAACCCTTTCCCACGATTAAACTCCAGTAGGGATACAAGTATGGAAAATATCTGTGAATTAGAGTATAATTCTTTAACCAATTTGATAACATTGTTGGACATTTCTCATTTTGCAAAACTGTTTTCGTAAGTCTATTGCAGCAAATGCGTCAAAGAGTATATCATTCTTTCGATATTATATCTACCGTTTAAGCTAGTAAAGTCTTAAGAGCTGTTATAAATGTTTTTATTATGCCGCTTTCAAAAGTATTTCAGTTCCCGGTTAAATTCCCTTATCAGCAGTCCTGCTCTTTGCGTTCGGTGGACGCAACAAGTTCGGTCGCCACGAACAAAGTATTGAAACACTGAAACATGTTTCTGTTCCTATGTTTATTGAACGCAGAGCAGACTATTTTCTTACCGTAAACGTTGGCGATGTAAGCGGCGGGAATCAAGCTCACTAATATCCCGACATTACCAAAGTTGATCAAAATCGTAATCGTGGAATCCGTCCATCCATAGTTAGCCTGAAAACATTGAAGAAATTGGTCTTGTCAGTTTAGTCTAAACTTATTATTTTGTACATGGATTTTGAAACCATTTCTTAAATAAAAATGTTTTCAAATTAATATAAATATTTGACCCTTTCCTCTCATACGACAAGTATGCAGCAGACGACTTTGAACATATATTGTCAAAAATAGAAAATCTTTATCATTGAATGGATAACCTATGACTAAAAAATGAAAACATTGTAGCAAAAGGAGAAATTGCTCGTTTTGAGCAATTTTTCTTTTGTCACTATGTTTTTATAGTCAATTATAATCAAATGCCTTACTAAATTCAAGAAACACTGTGCCTACCAATGTTCCGACATCAGCACCCTTTAACCATGCATCTGTTAGCCGAAAACTCTAAATCTCTAAATCCAGTTTGCGATTTGTGTATGAGGAACGACTTCATTTGTGTTGCAATATGGTGCTCAAAGACTTTTGATATTGTCGGCAGAATGGTAACTTAGCGGTAATTATTATATTACAGTCGCTCTTTCCACCAGATTGAAATATTGCCAATACTCTGGCTTTTAAGGTTTATCTGGGAATATACCCTAAGCAATACTACTATTTATAATTGACGAAATGTATGGAGTTATATTATCATTACAATGGTTTCACATCTTTAAAGGTAAAACACTTAATGGTCTCGGCGATGTTCGTACAAAGTCGGTATTTTTAAACAGTATTATAGACTCGGTCATTTCCGTCCAAAGTCGTTATAGATCGGAAATGTGTCGTGGACTTGTCGAATTACATGTAATACCTTTCTCTAACGGAAATCGCCGAACCAAGTAGCGCTATGCTTCCTAAAACCCACCTTAGCTGACTGTGATATGGGGCCCCACAACGCCCAGGCTGCACTCTGTAACATTGTTGCCACACTAAACACGAACAGTATATACCATCTGACTACGTACACTCGAGTTTCGGGATTCGGACATGCATCTCCTCGGCCGTCCGTCTTATCATGGGTTTGCACAGTATCGTGATTGACTAACTGTTTGCTGTCATCAGTACCAGTATACATTACTGGTTGTCTACGAACTAGATGTTCAGATTCCATTGCAAACGGATCGTCCTTTCAGCGAAGTTGACAATGTACTTGGACTAAAACCCAACATGTACTTTTTTTACACACTTTGATAAATTCCATAGTTGGTTTAAGGATGTAAAATACGTCGTTGATTGAATATTAGTAAAAAAAAGTTACACGAATAGATTGGTTCAGATAAAGGCGACAACTATGTGCGAACTTTGACGAACATACTTTAAAACTAACATCTATTGTTTATTTAGATGATATTGACGTAAACACTTTCTCCTTAACCCTATCCCACATACAACAAATCTGCAACAGACGACTTTGAATATAATAGTGACAAAAACCTGATAAATCTGAATAAAAAATAGCTTAATTGTTAAATAAAGTTGAAAACATTATGACCAAAGGAGAAATTGCTCATCATTCGTAATGTCACGTTTCCCCCCAATTTCTTCAAAAGTCGTCTGCTGCTATTGCGTCAAAATGCGTCTGCAGGTGAGAAAGGGTTAGGCAACGCTGTTTCAATAAGATGCGTAGCCAATGCGTCTGTTTGTTGGAAAGGGTTAGGCAACACTGTTTCAAAAAGATGCGTAGAAAAGGAAGTGGTGCAGAGGTAGTGGTGCAGATGAAGTAGTGCAGAGGAAGTGGTGCAGATGAAGTGGTGCAGAGGTAGAGGTGCAGTGGAAGTGTTGCAGAGGAAGTGGTGCAGATGAAGTGGTGCAGAGGAAGTGGTGCAGAGGTATTGGTGCAGTGGAAGTGTTGCAGAGGAAGTGGTGCAGAGGTAGAGGTGCAGAGGAAGTGATGCAGAGGTAGTGGTGCAGATGAAGTGGTGCAGAGGAAGTGGTGCAGATGAAGTGATGCAGAGAACGTGGTGAAGAGGAAGTGGTGCAGAGAAAGTGGTGAAGAGGAAGTGGTGCAGTGGAAGTGTTGCAGAGGAAGTGGTGAAGAGGAAGTGGTGCAGATAAAGTGGTGAAGAGGAAGTGGTGCAGAGGAAGTGGTGCAGAGGTAGTGGTGCAGATGAAGTGGTGCAGAGGTAGTGGTGCAGATGAAGTGGTCTGACACACACGGCACGAGTACTAGTTATGTCTTCAGGAAGCAGACATCGAGTTGAAAGCTCGTTTCGCAATCGATCTAAAACAAATAAGTTTGAACCAATAGGGGTTTACAAGAATCAGACGTCTCGTTATCTAATGAGTTACAAAGTAACCTTTCATATAGACACATTTGTAGAAAAAAAAACCTCTTTAAGGCAACAGTTTAAACTTCCATACATTTGATAAAAAGTGTTGTAAAATGTTGACAAAATAACAAATATATTTGTAAAGAAATGAAGAAACATAATGGAAATAGTAATAAGCAAATTATCCTTTCCCTTCTTGGCTTGCAATATAGGACTCCTTTAGATGTGTCAAATTGTATTTCTTATTTAAGGGAATGAAGAAAGTTCTACAGAGCGTCACCTCTCTGAAACATCTGACGGTATTTGGCAGTCCCCCGGTAGATGTTGCTCGTGAAAGGTTGCATTTGTAATTCCAATTTTAGATAGAAACCTTTTACCTCACCTCCGGCTGTAATATTCCACACTTTGTGTATTTTTTGTTTGTTATCAATTAAAGTTTTAAGGTTTTAAACACAAATTAATTTCCTTGTTTTTCAGAAGCATCCTATTTACATGTATATACATTGTGTATCATTGACATAACATGTCCCTCTCGTTTGTGGAGTTGGTTTCAAGCACATAATATTATCCTATAGCGTTTACTTTTTAACCTAATACATGTTAATCTCACCTGTCCATAATTGAGGAGCAATTATGCACCTGACCTTGTCACACGGGAGATTATGACAATAACAAACACCAAGTGTATTGAAATGATGTTTTTAATGCCGCTTTCCCTCATATAGACGCTTTCAGTAGCCTCTGTAGCAGACAACTTTTGAAAACATTGTGACAAAAGGAGAAATTGCTCATAATTATACCTTCACTAAGCATGTATAGAGATTTTCTGTGGTTCTGCTAAGAGGTCTTTAAAGTCTTCTGCTGCATAGTTGTTGTATGTGGGAAAGGGTTAAACATGTTTTCACTCATACGGAGATGGTAATGAACAATACCAATCCAATCGATTTTCAGTCCACAGTTCCCTCCAGATTATTTTGTCTTAACACTTCAAAGTTCATCTTTCTACAACTAAATGGCGAACAGAAACGAACTTAATCAGACTGCGCGTAGGTGCATGCTTATCTCGGTATTCGTTGGTTGCAAAGACCGGCAAGTTAATTTTCTTCTAACGAGGATCATCTTGGACTCGACTTGAGTTATTTTAATGAGTAACATCACATAAAAGCATAACATCGGACCAGTATTTATCAGTCGTAATAAAGTAATTATAATTATGAATATGTATTTTTTCCCAAAGTATTGGCTAGACCAAACGAAGGTTGGTGTTCATGTGTTGTGGCCATACATACACATACACATCAGTGGCCTTTATCAATAAGGTGAGGATTAAGATATGATTGACTCGGTAAACTGACCTCATTTAAACCCTTTCCCTCATATAGACGTTTTCTGACGCCTGCAGCAGATAGCTTTTTGAAAACATAGTGACAAAAGAAGAAATTATACAAAACGTGCAATTTCTCCTTTTGGGACAATGTTTTCCACTTTTAGTCATAGGTTATCCGTTCAATTATAGAGATTTACTAACTTTTGACAAAATATGTTCAAAGTCGTCTGCTGCAGAATTGTCGTGTGAGGGAAACGGTTAATACATATCTATCGTAATGCTGATGTCTCCAAAGGTCAGTGGGCACGCGTTTTATCTGTTCGACATTGATCAATCACCATCTATTATAACCGGCAATATACGTAATGGCCCTGTCACACTATTGCGTATATGAGAAATGTATCCGTTGCGTATGACATTTTTTCATAAGCACAAAAAGCCATTTAGTGATATTTCCCATATACTGGCATACGTTAGTACGATACGCAACAGTATGCCAGCGTTTGCGAACGTGCTTGACACGTATAAAACCTATCCCTAACGTACTCCTAGCCTCTGTCAGCATATACCAGCGCATGCGTAATATTTCTCATATGCTGGCATACGCTAGTACGATAAGCAACAGTGTGACATCGCCATAAAGAAAACCATTCAATAAAGATATATGAGCCGTCCCGCGAGAAAACCAACATTATGGCATCTGTATCGACCCATATCAGTCCAACTTAGTGAACTATATACGACAGCGCTCTGTACCTTTGGTATTGACACGTCACTTCGAATCTCGATACGGTTATCTATAGCCATCCCGCGAGAAAAGCAACAGTATGGCAGCTTCTTAATGTATGTCATGGAAAATACGATGAATCGTATAAATATATCTATAAACTTCAAGTGAAGAGAAAGTGGTTGTGATACACTGGTTACGTGACCGACTTCACGCGGGAGACCCGGGTTCGAATACCGGTTTATACGTTTACATATGATCGGTTCAAACGTCGTTTGATAACTATGTAACCTTCACATTTCAATATAGTGAGAATTCACAAAGAAATATGAAAACGCTGCATTTATCTTTATACCTATTCTGTGTGAAAATCTTCTGAAAACAAGAACGTGATAAGTTGTTTGGAGTAATCTGTGACTTTTTATATAACCATGCTAGGCGGATCCCAAAGACGAAGAAGGTTATTGTAAAATAATCTCTAATGAACTGCTTTGGAATTATTTTAAATTTGATGGTTCGGTATTGTTTAATGATTGTTTGATTCCATATTATTTTTAACAGCTTGTATTGCATCTTATACAAATATAGCTAATAGTGACAAACAATGTCAGTTATAAATAGATGAAAAACAGCGAGTTGAAAGTTCAGACAATGTACACAATTTGGGGTACTGGGTATCTTTACCCAGTAAATATGAAGCATCAAAGATCATATTTTGGATACTTATTGTACTGGAAATTGAATTTTGAACAGTTTTAAAACTTGACTATACTATAATAAATAATCTGGAGTTCAGCACCTTTAAATATTGAAGGTCCGCCCATTGCGTGTCATAAGAGCAACCTATTCTGTCGAGTGACCACTAAATAGTTTGTGTACAGATGTGTCAACTGGTGGCTAATCTAAAGTACCTACAGCTTTCATGAGTATCATATGTTTTCAAGCTGGTAATATGAAAGCATGTGTTGTATCTTTCAAGAACTGCATAAACAAGTTCTGTAGTAGTATCGAAAACAAAGTACCCCACATGTTCCACCACAGTTACTTCAAATACCACATAGTTACTGTCTCTTTCGCTCAGTTTAGTATAGTTAAAAGAGTGGAATGATTGCCAGTTTATAATAGCTATGTTTACCTGTTTTACACCAGTGTCAGTCACAATGCCAACGTTCACAAATACCTCTTCCACTATTTCACCATCTTTAAATGTTCAATTTTGCCACACATATCAGACATTCAGCGTTGGCCTGTTGTTCATAACATATGATTTGTTTTGCAATTACACCTGACCCATGTAAAGCTTGAAGTAACAGTGCATTATCATCTTCAAATCCAAAGCAACTTCAAGCCCTCCGTGGACTCCAAGGTTTAACATATTGATCTAAATGAGCACATGTAACGTGCACTGTGCACATTAAGGCTACAATTCCCAGCTCCATACTTTTAAAAAAATGATACAAAAAAGTTATCAAACAAGTGTGTTTCTCTCTTATGGCAGAGGTAAAAACAGCAACTAAGACTGCAATTAGTAGCCTTTATGTTTTTATAGTGTTTTAGCAATTAGGCGAAATCCGTAGACACACCTCATTTTGAGACTGACATCTAGACTAGTGTTTTACAAAATCTATATTGAATAAGTTCAAATCTGTCTTTCTATATCAGCTTTCTTTTCCCGAACACCATATCGGGTTCAGAGAGATGTCTTGGTAGTTGTAGATCGTATGTAATGTAAATGAAAGTTGATGATCTGTGGAATATTTAAAACAAAATGAATGGACTGTTGTCAGATAACACCCATGTCGGTCCTTTCGAACTGCCAAATAGTTATTGTCTAAACATCAAAATGCGGTAACTTGTTAGATAATGAAGCTGGAAAAAGGATTGATTCGACATCACTTACCCTAAAGAAATAACTAACTCGAAAATGATTATTGTCTTAACTAATTAACTACTCAATGCCATGCCTCTGTGTGTAACATATTTCAATGTAATCCATGTATTCCATGTACATCTTTGTAATATTGAATAATCTGCTAAGCCAATTAGTTCTTCTATCATTTTATGTTGTAAATATACACAACGCAATGGCGACGAGGTTGGGATTGAATTTGAATTGATGACCTTTTCATTCAAAGGGGGAGAATATTGTGTATATTGTTAACAAATGAACCCATGAATGAAAGTGTATCCACACAAAGCGACACCGCTTAGTGTAACATATGTATCTATATAACCCATGCAGTTCATGTTAATCTTTACGTATTAAATATTATACTAAGCTATTCAGCTGTTCCTTCATTTACTGTACACATACATAACTCGGTCCGTATGTTTATAATTTCAAACTTCATTCGCATCTTGGTGCAAAATCGCTAGGACTGTATGAGTATCAATATAAGTTGTGTATCGTGAAACGCCCTACAGAGCAAAAATAACCACCGACCGATTTATAAGTACCTTCACATCCACTTCTTCTACAACCTGCTCATTGAATATTCACACTTATTTAGAACTTGAAATAAATAAAAAAAAGTGCATGTATTTATTCACCTTTGTTAAGGAAACATAACATTTTTAGTTGTCCTACCCCGGATTTGAATGCTTCCAAGGAGGTGGCCGTCTCGAAATGCTGTGGTAGCTGCTTCCAAAAACGTATGGTGGACGGAAAGAAGGAGTGACGTAGGTAGTCTGTTCGAAAGAAGGGGACAATGTAGCGGATGGCATGGCCTCTTGGTGCTACTGTGGATATATGCAGGTATGGTGCCACAGGGATGTCTATAAGGTTGTAGACAATGCGATACATCATTGTCAGCTTGGCTGCGTCTCTGCTGTAGGGCCTGCCAGCCAAGTCAGGCGACCATATTGAATGTGCTGCTGGTGGTCCGGTAGTCATCTCGTACAAATATGGCAGCTCTTCTTTGAACAGCTTCCTCTTGCTGGACATAGGTATGTTTTTGCGAATCCCTCGTTGTGGATGCATACTCAAGTATGGGTCGCACATGGCTCTTGTACGCCATGTCCTTAATCTCTGTGCAGCTGGATAAGTTACGCCTCATGAATGCAAAACTGTTGTTTGCCTTTGTTGTTGTATTATTCACATGGTATTTCAAGGAGAGGTCATCTGACATTGTTCCTCCAAGTTACATTCCGGATGTGGAGGTGTTAATCTGCTTACCATGGAGAATGTAGCTGTTTTTGTTAGGGTTTTTCTTTCTTGAAATATGAAGGACCTCACACTTGGATGGGTTGAGGATAACGAGCCAGTCCTTTTCCCACTGCTGTAGTGAGTCAATGTCCTTTTGGAGTAATTATGTTTCCCTTTTGCTTCTGATGTATCTATAGCGGAGACAGTCATAAGCGAAGAGGCTGGATGGTGATTTAAAGCGCTCAGGCAGGTAATTTATGTATACCAGAAATAGGATAGGGCCTAGGTTGGTTTCCCGAGGTACTCCAGATATTACGGGAGCGGAAGGAGATGCTTGACCTACTACTAGTACCTGTTTTAATTTGCTGGATAGGAAGCTATTGATCCATCTCAGCACTGTGTCCCTGATACCATAGTGACCCAGTTTAAGAAGTAGACGTTCATGCGGGACTTTATCGAACGCCTTGCTGACGTCAAGCAGTATAGCATCAACATGTTCACCAGCATCGAGTCCTACAGTCAGGTCTTGTAGGGTTGGATAAGCTGGGATTCGCAAGATCGTCTCTTCCTGAAGTCATGCTGCATGTCAGAGAGGATGTTGTGTCCATCTAGGTGAGACATGATCTGGATATGAAGGATGTGCTCCATGAGCTTGCTGCAGACTGTGGTGAGAGCTATCGCCTTTCTTGAATAGTTGCGTTATGGTGGCTTTGCTCCATTCATCTGGGATTTTACCCTGCCTGAGGGATGCTTTAAAGACAAGTGTCAATGCGGGT
>JAUELF010282792.1:5627-19305 GCA_031471495.1 Clinocardium nuttallii | reverse complement strand
AAAATAAGACGCTAGTTATTATCACCATAGCAACGTTATGTAAACGTGAGCGGGGCAACTAAATGTATAATAATTGTAGAAGATCTTTGTCGTAATATTGGACACAATACACATGTACTTTCCAAACACCCCTCGTACTGTACATTGCCTAAAATGTATTTTATGGAACCAATCAATTGTCTGGATTCCACCTCATGAATTATTCATGATTACGAAGTTTCGCTAGCCAATTTGCCCAGGGTCTCATATATGTTATGAATAGCCTGGGTACCGAGGATGTGTAAGGATTGTGTCTATCGTAACAGACGCAGTTGTGTAAGCGCTTTACTGCAAATGACGTGCGTCGAAATAACCTTGATTGAGACTTCAGTAAAAAAAATTCGTGTACATTTCAATTTATTTTTAATCAGTTTGTACACAAGTTAGTTCACACGTAAATATTAAAGCACTTTTATGACTTTAAGTGTAGGTTAAGAGTTTAAAAAAGAATAGACGACAATAATTTGCAATCTGTGTTTATACATACGTCAGGACCCGGCCGTATTTTAAACATATCCAAAACAGCGGCCCCCATGGATTTATTTTTCAGATTCATTTTCAGAAAGGTTCATGGTATATTGAAAAAAAATAATCTCACACCTGTTACCTATGAGCGAAAAAAACCATTCATGTTTTTGTTTCTTATTACCTTGATATAATAAAAAAAACCAATGCAATTTGACATTGTGAGCTAGATTTCATCCCTATATGACCCATATTCGAACTTGCCCAGGTAGCATCAAGCCATACATTATGACAAAGTTGCATGCTGCTGAAGCAAATAGTGTTAACAAGATATTGCTCAAATAAATTTGGCCTAGCGACCTAGTTTTGACCGGTTATGACTTATATTTAAACTAAGCCTAGATATTATAAAGACATTTATTCTGACAAAGTTTCAACATGTGTACGTTAAAATTGCGACCTACAGAGTGTTAACAATATGTTCCTTCAATTTAACCTAGTGACCGTGTTTTTAACTTGCTATGGCCAATACTCGATCTTGGCCTAGAAATCAGCAAGATAAACTAACTGAATTAGTTTCATGCATATTGGATGATAATAGTTGCCCCACAGTGTATAAAAGCACATTATTGACGATGGACGACGAACAAAAGGCAATCACAAAAACTCGCAATGAACTCTTTGTACTCAGGTCAACTTAGAGTGGCGTAAAATTCCAAACAATCAATCATTAATTCCAACAGACTCAGTGTAAACAAGCACACAGGGATACGTTATACCTCTTTATTTTGGATACAAACAAGTACTTTTATTAAAATGAAATGTTGTTGTTTTGCCCCTTTCTGTGGCTTTCACACGTCTTTCAACCAATGACCATTCAAACAATTTGTAGAGGATCACCCAAAGAACATTTCTCATTAATTATCTTAAAATTTTGCAAGAAGAATCAGAGGAGAAGAATTTAAAGTTCACCCCTTTCTGATCTCTGACAGCCAAAGTTCTATATATAACTTCAGTCGATGAACACGTTTTGATGAGAGTCGCAAAGAGAATATTCATGTGAAGTTTGGTTCTGACACCTCTGCAGCACACACATTTGGAACAAAATGTGACAAAAGGAAATATTTCTCATGGTAAGCAATTTTCCCTTTTGTAAACATGTTTTCAACTATATTCAATACTAACACTTTTGAGTATAGAATGTTTCGAAAACTTGCATCCCTTTCTGATCCATAGCAACCAAAGTACTATAAATAATTTAAGTCATTGAAGAGTTTTTGATGAAGTTCGCTGTTCGCATAACGATTTAGCCATTTTCTAGTGCGTGATTTTCGGTTCAAAATAGAAACCATGCTTGTGGTACGGAAATGACAGACACATCCTTTTCTCATTTAATTTGGGACTTCTCTTGGTGATCCACGATGTAAGCATTATAATTTGCATTGATTATTAATTAGTGATTTGAGCCGCTTTTCAACATTTCTTCATTTATATACATTTGATCGAACATTTGGTTGTTTTTGGCATTAAACTCGTATCGGAAATTTTGTTTTAAAAACATATTGCAATACTCTGCTATTCGGATTATTTTATTAGCATATGCATAGGTAGTTGTATGCTGTTTTGATATGTACAATCAATCATTTCATATCAGAATATATTGTTGGAGAAATATATATCTTTGAAAATGACACATTTTTTACTTTATTGACGTTATTGTGAGTATGTGGATTAGGACAAAGGGAAATAACTCTTACTTCACTCGTGCAATAGAAAAATGGTAATTCGGGGTTGCCGTCCTTGGTATATATGCAGTTAATAAGCTGATGCACTTATGTTTAGGTATTTGTTCTGATTTAACTTTTGTTTCAATGGCATTTTATTTCTTTTGTAACCTTTTTTCCAATTAAAGCAGTAAACAGTCTCTTGACGGTTTTTTTCGGTTACGGTTTAACTGTGCGTATAGGCAGAACAGTGAAAAGGATCCATTCTTAGAAAGCATTACATTGACAACGGTTATGGCTTAATCGGCAGAAATTCCAAAGAGATTTCACCCTCGCATCATGAAGGAGAAGGAACTGGACAAAAAATACACAACGACAAATAATTGTGAATCACATAGTGTAGCTGTTGAATCAGAAGTTACATCAGCCATATTGTTTTCAAGAAAGAAAAAGTATCTTAGCAACTAAGAAACGCGCTGAAGTGGAAGCGAGAAGAGCTAAATTATCATTCGCTCTACAGGTAGCTAAATTGAAACAAAAAAAGACCAGGATTGCCATTAAGCTTGAACTGGAACATGAATAAGATATGACTACCAAGGACACAGACGCCAGCTTCTTGAAAATAGGAACTAACAGATCATTAAGTTAACATATAGATCTGCCCAAAGAGCAGGTGGACTCACGAGAACCGAACCAAAAAAACATATGCATTCTATGTGTTTTATTTCTTCTTAAGTCAAAAGATTGACTCGAATAAACATGAATCGATGGATTATAGTAAAGCAATACAATAATGCTAATTGTGGTAGCCATGGCAACAAAGAAAATAATTCAATTCATGTTATAGCTCAATACCTTTTTATAAAAGATGTGTTAAAGGACAGACTCTATTTATTTAATGGAAAATATGAACATTATGTTTCGTGGAAAGACAATTTCAAAAGAGTAATGTGTGACGTTGGAGAAAGTGCAGTTTATGCACTTGATATATTATTGCGATGGTCAGGTTCTAGTTCCAAACAGATAAATATAATTAATGCTGATGATCAAGAACTAGCGTTAGCTCTTGCTTGGGACAGATTAACATTACAGCTTGGTTATCCAGAGAGGGTAGAACCAGCACTCGAGGTAAAGTTAAACAACAGTCTACGCATTACATTCAATGAGATGTATGAACTATTTGACATACTGACATAAGTTCGTGCAGTGAAAGTAAGAGCTCAGTATGAGACTATATTAAGTTACTTAGACACAGCCGCCGGGATCAATCCAACTGTAAGCAAACTTTAACCATCTATTCAAGGCAAATGACGTGACCGTGCATTATCATTATTATAGACGGTCATGAAATGCATCTCTTCCACAAATTAGCTTTTTCTTGGAGTTAGTGTTGGACATGGCAGTGACTTTCAATGATCCTAGTTTTGACTTCGATGTTACGGTAACTAGATGAAACAATTCAAGTCGTTCTGTTCTGTACATCATGTTTCGGTTGCAAAAACTACCAGTTTTGAAGTCGCCAAAGCATTATCGTGTTCCATTTACAATGTCAAACATTCTTTAAGTGATCGCAGACGTTTCCGACATCTAGATAAACGTAAATAATCTTTGAAACAACAATGCATTTGTTTTAGACGTTTCGCGGGGAAACATTTATGTAAAGACTGTGATCAGTCTATTCGATGCGTTGAATGCAATAATCAGAACCATAAAGCTGCTATGCATGTGTATAAAACATGTAGTGATCAAAATGACCAGTACAATGGTCAAGAGAAAACTACACAGAACCAGTCAAATAACGTTGTAGAGTTGAAGTGAACTGTAATGTTTCAAAATAAAACGAGCAAATCATGTGCTTGAAAATATCAGAAATCATGACTTGAACCTTGATCGTACGTACGCTGTAATTGACGATTAAAGTACACACCGGCATTGATCAATCATATTAACATAATGACTTGCAACACCATATTCACGTAGCAACTGTAGTAGTAAAGTAACTATAAACGACAGAAGAGCCTCTTTGAGTTGTTATTGAATCCATTGACGGTCTTTAAAAGTTCAAACTACCAACCGTAACCGAATGTGACACAATGCCAGACAATCGGAATAAAATTACTACTCCTAAGGTCGCAAAAAGCCATTCTCATATCGCATGGTTAGTGGACTTAATTCCTCTAATCGACAACGAAGCCGATATTCGTTTGCTTATAAGGACGCTATACCAGCAAATCATATCTTAGATCAGAAATTTGGTAATCTGACTTAAAGTCTTAAACTAGGCTGGGTTTAATCGGTGAATGTTGTCTGGACGTGCATGTGCATGCGCCTCAAGAAATAAATACTATGAAAACAAACATTTATTAAACTGGACGTCCATCATAAATGGAGCCGTGTAAAGACATTTTGAACACCGCAATGTTGTTCCCTACAATCAAATACGACAATTAAAAAGGGAAAAGAGCAAGGACAAAGAGCTTGACTATCAGACAATCGTGAGTATGCTACCAGAGGAACAAAATACTTCCCTGGATCTCTAAACAAGGATCCGTTAATGAAGCAACACTCTTAAGACTTCTTGAAAGAAGTCTTCGAAAATGGTCATGATGAGAGAGCCTCGGATATTGACCGTAGTCAAGAGTGTTGGTATCTTCAACTATTTGGAGTTCATCCAAAGAAAAGAAATCGCATCAGATTTGTTTTTGTTTCTTCTGCCAAATATGGAGGACATTTATTGAATGACGTACTCATGACTGGCCCCAATCTGACAAACAGTATTTTCGGTGTATTAAGGATATTTAAAAAACGGTAAAATAGCCGTAATTGGGGACATCCAGCACATGTTTTACAGCTGTTCTGTAAGTCCGGATCACAGAGACTATTTCATGTGGTCAGAAGGTTAATGCATTTGGCAATAGCCCATCACCAGGAATTGCAACATTTGTTCTCCACAAGACGGCAGACATTGCAGAAGATACTACAGGTATATACTTTAAACAATTTGTGAACGTGACTTTTATGTTGATGATGCCCTTTCATCTCATATTACTATTGACGAGGTCATTGATGCTAAGAAAGCATTACTGGATTATGGTAACTTATGCCTTCACATATTCTGTTCAACTTCTCATGAAGTTCTTTCGTCCTTTAACAAAGAAGAGAAAGTCTTGCGCGAAATGATTTTTGAGAAATAAGATTGGGATGAACCATTACCTGGTATATTTCGAGAAAATATGGCAGTCATGGAAACACCCTATAGACATTCTAAAAGATGTTTACGTTTCATAAATGTACTGTGGCTCAACTACAGATGACAATTTATATAGACTTGAGTTATATGCGGCTGTTATTGAAGTTACTATATTCGAGACATGCCTACATGAGATTGACATCGAATTAAGAGAATTCAAATTATTTACAGACAGCAAGGTGGTCCTTGAGTATATCAATAACCAAACCAGGGTATTTCACTTGTGTATAGGCAATCGTGTGGATCGTATCAAGAACTCTACACTACCTGTACAATTGAACTATGTCATATCGTTATTAAACCAAACGGATGATGCCACAAGAAGAAGTCCCTGATAGCAACTGGTTGAGGGGTGCTAGATATATTCTAGGATTCTGGGTCACAAAAAGAAGCTGGCTTCTGCATCATTTAGGTAGACAAAGATTTGAAAGGTTCTCTTCGTGGACTTTTTTAGTCGGAGGTTATCTAACTTGAAAATCCTCATGCTGGTGTGCTGGTTTGGAGGGGTTGTATAAATGCATTAGATAAATACAAAGTTATGGACTCTAAATGCAGTTTTACGCAAAAATTAACAAGAATTAAAAAAGGTGCATAATTGTGTCAAAATCTGATATAGTGTTTTAGAACTTGTCCTGCAAGGTAATTTGATAATGGCCAATTATTATGTGAAGTTTTAAAGAAAAAGCATCTGTGGTTTATGAGAAAAGGCTTTTCATACACACATTTAAACAACTTTTCTAAGTAAAAGAAGGGACATAATTGTGTCAAATTCTGATATAAAATTATAAGACTTGTCCTGCAAGGCCATTAGAAAATGTCCAATACGTGTGTGAAGTTTCAAAGTTATAGCATTTGTGGTTTTTGAGAAAAGGCTTGCATGACGACGCACAGGTGACTGCAATAGCTCTTATATTCTTCAAATAGTCAAACTAAAAATGTTATCTGATGTCCCTATTTTTGCTCTAAAGCCTGCCTGCATGCCTCAATATAAACATTATACTTTTCCAAATATGTTAATCTGTTATTTAATATGCAAGTGAAAAGTTTCCCTAACGTTCTTAAAAGGGTGATAACTACCATTCTTGTGAATTGGTATTATTAAACCATCAAAGCAAAGTTTTTGGAAGTATCCCAAAGCAAACATGTTATTAAATAAACTTATCAGAAAGGGTGATAGAACCTCTTTTCCGTGTTTAAAAAAATCATTTATGAGCATATCTGGTCCTGCGCACTTTTATCTGTTTTCAACTCACTTATAGCTCTTTTAAAGTGGCATTTATATCGAGAAGGAAGAAATTCATGTAAACAAATATAATTCCCCCCCTAAAAGTAAGAAGCTGAATTGGTTTGGGATTAACCACAAACATGTTACACAAGAGCACACACTCACGCTTTCTGCAATATTTCAGGATTTTAAAAGCGAAGCCATTCATGTACATGTTTATTTTAGAATGAATTTAAAGGTCGGATGTCATATATACACCGTGGTGAGATAAAATGTACATTACTGTTATAATAACACACCCAGTTTAATGGGGCATACACAATGTATACAGAGATAAGTATGTGTGTCTAGTGCTTTAAAAGTAATATAACTATATATGGAAAAAAAGTTACACAATAATTAAATTCAACGCCGCTTTCGGTACGTGTTATGTTATATAACTGTTTCCTGGGTAAGTTACTAGTCCTACTGATCTATTTATCCTGACACCAGCCAGTCAGTCGTAATGTTAGCCCTGAAACCCTCAGCGTCACGGAAGGCAGCAAATACTACCATGTTTAATGTGGTATAACCCGGACAGGGATCAAACCTGTGACTGCCCACACTAATTCTGATGTTTATTAGATGATTTACGGTATGAAACAAGAAAATAACATTCTATTATTTCATAATAATGAAAATCTTGATCAGCATGTACTTATGCAGTATGATCAAGATATTGACTTTTAGGAAATAAGAAAATGTTAATTCACTGTGACATACCTGAAATCATCTATAGCTCATACACATCATAATTGTATAATGCTTTAACACTAGATAAACACACTCATTTTGCAGCTGTGCTTCATTGAACAATGAGTTATTTAATAGCAGTTGACTTGTATACATTTTATCCCCACAACCCCAACCTTTAAAGAGTTATAATTTAGTTACCGTTATGTCTTGCTTTTCCTTAATCGGTACCTACCGAAAAAGGGAAAACTATTTCAATTAATTAATTAAAATATGAAATCATTCTTATACTACAGTCTTATTAGAATTTAGGATGTTTTTGTATTTACTTCTACTTTTAACCATATTCCATGTTATTCTCATATGTTGCATTGGTTCTATATTTATTACACGTTCTGTAAAAAAATACCTACGTGGTCATGGTATTCCTCATTGAACCACAATTTATCTGATCGGCATGCAGACGTTTCTGGTAAAGGTTCATATTTGCCTTTAAGATTAGGAAGAGAAACATTGGTCTGTTTATCAGAAAGAAAAGTGTGACACACAGTTATCTAAATCAGACGATTATAAGTACATGTTTGCATATAATTCAATTTTAAAATAACCTCATGACTTGATAATCTCCCGATAAAGGCTTCTGTTTACTCCTTTTCTACAACACTAGACCAACGAGTACCTACGAAGGTGAAACGACCCATTTTGTCATGATCGAATCGTTCATTTAAAATACTGAAACCAGAAGCTTAACAGTGATCCAACAGCATAATACCATTAATGTTAACGCACCCCTTGTCCTGTGAAGAGCGGCAATGACCTATGACGCTAATACAATCTTCCGGTAAGAAATCTAATTGACTTATAGTGTCTTCACATACGGAATCAAGTAAGTATGGGATATATAGAAGCGTTTATATCTCCACAATCCTAATTTATCAATCGCATGTGTTTCAATTATTGACTGCCTGCTGCTGTTCTCAGGAACAACATAACACAAGTAAATATAAAGGTCACGATCCAAAGAAAACACTTCACCTTTTAGTTTCATACACAATATGTTATCCTGGCTCGTAACTATTAAAGTATCCGGAGTAATAAGCCCATAACGGAGATAAATAAGAATGCCATCCGAACTCCGTTTGCTCAATCTTTTTGTTTCGGTCCTATTTAGTGAAACACATTCAAAACACCAACACTTAAATCACACAAATCATAAGCCCATGTCTCTGTGAGTAAAATAAAATAATTATTTTTAAAACATTCTTTAATTCTGTAAAAAAAGTTTATTTACACATTTTTGGAAAAGTCCCTGGACATTAATAAGAGCACATTTTAGTTTAACCTTCAGGGTGGTCTCCCTATGAGACCGGTAGCTCAGTCGATACCGACGCGGGCTGTCAATCCAGTGGTTGTGAGTTAGAACCTCAGCTCGGCCGACATTCTTTCTGACGTTTGACAAAAGTCACTGTGACAAACGTCATTCGTCTTTCACCAAATGGGCTAACAGTCTATGTGTAAAAGCAGCCATTTGCTTGGAAGGTATGTGGTATGGAGTACTGGTGTGACAAAACTAGGAAACCTATGAGTAGATGAACTGGCCGCCGTGATATGACTTAAACATTGTTAAAAACGGCATGAAACCAGAATCAATAAACCTAATGAGACATTTCTGATTTCGCTAGTGACTTACTCTTGAAACCGTGACCAACCCGTGAAAACCCACTATTTTCTGACACGCTCTGCTCTGGTTTATCTTTAGCATTATTGCTTTTTTATAGAAACGGGTAAACCTCCACTGGTTACACGTGTTTTACTGACACTCTGTTCCCTGTATGGGCTCGATGAATGCGAGCGTGTCTGTGTTCTAGTGACTGATCGTGGAAGATGTACACGGCCACGTACTAACGGCTTAAAATTTGAAAATGAAAACAAGCGGCTTCCATTTTGAATTTTGACTCCACATTAGAGATGTGCGTTCACAAGAACCAAGTGTTTGCGCATGCACCACCAACGCACGTTCCCCCTGGCCCTACCCTCTGTGAGGTCGTCATGAACTTGAACTTAGCCAATGTGTTGTCATTAAGGTTCATGTAAAGTGTTTTTCATCAATAATTGAAGCTGCAATATTTCAGAAAAAACTAAAGAAGCCTTACCATATCATATATCATTTCCATCGTCAGGATGAGCGTCATCTACTCAATTTGTGTTGCATAAAATAATTAGAATGTGAAAAGAGGAGGAACAGAGGATGACCTTGCAAAGTTTAAAAAAAATATATTCTTATGATTTGTTCTTGTTATATATCATGCAGACCAAGCCCTACACAAGGTAGCAGGGCCATAATGAATATGAATAACTGCATTGTAAAGCAGACATAATTGAAACCAAATTTGACATTTATTAAAATAAATATAAATATGAAGGAACTATTTTGTTGTTGTAAGTATGGTGTACAATTATGACCATCTTTTAAATAAATGTGCAAATGGAAATTGTTTTGTGTAATCAATAAACTTGTTTTAACCTTGATAGTATTGATAAATGAGTCTATGTGGAAGTCTACTGGTTACGGTATTTAAACAATATGAACTAAATTGATTTGTTTTCAACGATATAATTACATGTATGTTCCAACAAATAAATCACAGGTGCTGATTGATCACAATATAATCTTAATCAACTTCGTCATTATATGATCATGTTTACAGCTATGTTTAACATTCCGGTAACTTCAGTATTCAAAGTTATAATTTTACTATATAAGTACCATCTATTTCAGAGATAACAGCTGTAACAGTTCCTTCGTATCACTGTGTTGTATCACAAGTATCTGATTCTTTCCATATATGTGTAATACGTCGTCCAAGAAATTAATTTGGTCCTTGTTGAAGATCTTATGTAAGATATTTTAACATGAGTTCATAGATATCAATTGTAGTATATTCAGTCATTCTGAAATAGACTATACATTATCATCCATAGAACTCTGAAATAGACTATACATTTTATGCTTGACCAACGCGCATGCCTAGATCTGTAACACATGTATGTAAACCAGTTATAAAATAAAGCTTGTGGAATCAACACGTTTGCGTTCTTATCATCAATAGTATTACAACAATGAAAAACGTTTCTTAAATGAAAGAAATATATCTACACATCAGTAGATGTTTCATTGGTAATACAATATCATTTAAATGATACATTACATACAATCACTGTAGTGTAATGAAAACAGTGGATCAATTGATCAAACATCTATCTGCAGTGCCCCAGATAATTATTTTAACTTGGGAGTAGTTTACCCCCAGTTCTTAGAGCTCGTGGGTAAATGACCAAAATTTGAAAATTTATGGGGTAGTGACAAAGAAAATGTACAATAAACAACAGTGTATATTTAACTGGTACACAATCTTTTGTATTATAACTATGATATCAACCAATCACAAATCATTAACACGATTTCAGTTTCTTTACAGTCCTAGGCTTGTAGCCATCCATAAGTCTTTTCTTTCGGCGTTCTTTTAGCCATATGGTCACGGACTTCTCTGGGAGGTAATTGTGCACATCTGGCCCCAGCATGGCCACAACTAGAAGGGATCCAAGGGAACTGTTGTCAAGTGATGCTCTGAAATGTAAAACATATTACTTTAAAGTTTTATTTTGTCAATTTTTACTGTTATATTTTTTATACCATAACCTCAGTTTTTACTTAAAAGTGAATCTATGATAAAGGTTATCAAATCATTACCTGAACTTGTTCTTCATTCTGTTTTGGTAGCTGAATGACCTCTTATATTCCACGCTTGTGACCTGTACTCATCTCTGCTAGCCTGGCCATGTTTGGATACATACACTATGTTTCTGTATTAGCCTTGTATATAACTCTGGAGAGGCAGGTTTCTGTAACTACCTTTTAACATAGCTAAAACACCTGGCCGCCCTGAAGATAGTTCTTTTGAATTTAATGTGGGTTGCACTTGTGTATTGTTTTGGAAAACACCTTATGCAAGATTACCTTCAACAATCGAGATTGTTTTTTCTGCACCATAATGACTAGTTACACTCTGAATAGCATCGTTGACGTCACATGTGCTGGTCTGAGAAGCAGGTTCAAGAAGTATGCATAAACTAGATAATATATCAGAATCTTCATGTTTAATTCTCGTTTTAATATTGCTAACAACACTGTCCACATACTGAACTTTCACATTTTCGAAAGATTCATCAGAAACATTTTCTTGAAAGTATTTTAACTCTTCACCTTTGTAAGATGCCTTTCCCTCTGATAGTGTTATTGTGTTTTTCATATCTTTAAGAGCAGAGTCATCACATGTCCTCATATACTCCAGTTTACCAACTTTTTCCTCTATCATAGGCTGCACATCAGAACATATTAGATTCTAAAGTTGAAGGTTACAACTTAATATGCCTAACTCGGTCTGAATGTCCAGCAATAGCCCAATTAGTAATGCTACCCTGTATGTTGAAAAGTACTTGATTAAGTTTTTTGCTGTGGGATTATCTATAGCCAAGTTTGACAGTGTTGACAGCACAGCACCATAGCAATCGCACACTGCTTCTACAGCATTTTTCAGTCCTAGCCACCGAATAGAATGAGGCTCTTTAATTCTCAGTTCAGTTTCCTAAAGTAATCCCTGCATTGTTTTAAGGGTATTGACTCTATGTGTAGATGCAGAAATAAAGTTATAGAGTGTACTAAAATATTCTCGAAATTTCATCATGGTATCAATCTTTCTCACATAATCAGTTATTGCTAGGTTAAGGCGGTGAGCTAGTGTGTTTGCACAACAAATGGAGCAAACTTTGATTTAATTTATACACCAACACCAGATTTTCGGCCCATCATTACACTTGCACTGTCGGTGGCTAATGACACACATGTTTTAAAGTCTAACCCAATAGTTTGAAGATGTTGAGAAAGGGATTCAACAATAGTATCAGCACGTCCATCTTGAATTTCAATGTTTGCTAAAAATGAAGTATGTGCTTCGCCATTACTTACATGCCGTAAACAAATTTATAAACACACTGTCCTTAAAAAACAACCAGTCAAACCTGTCCATTGCCTCAGTATATTTTAATTCGAGCAAGCGAAACATGACGCATTTAAATATTTAAGCTATAAATATAATGATTTTATATTTAGACCAGTTCCAATTCATTTCATTTCCACATGTAATTTAAAGCCTTACCTATCAAGGGCCGATTTCTGGGTATTCTTTGCGCCATCCTTGCCGCACACACTCGTACCATTGTGTTTCTTACACACATTACATTTAAAGACAGTTTCTTCGTCCTCGAAAAGAATATCCAGCCAAGGAGCACCATTCTTTTCCTTTTCCTTTTGAGCAAGAGGTGTGCGCCCTTTTACCCTTTACGACAGTGGAAATAATATCATCAATTATTGGTTTAACAATTGTTATAGGGTGTATTTCACTATTAGTGTCTGCAAGTGTAAAAAATGATCTTAATCATGTAAGCGCTTGCATTTTTAAATGCGAGTTAGGTACTTGGCAGGCGTTTAAGTAAAAATATGAATTTAATTGAATACAATTGAAAAGTAGACTGGTATACTGTTCCATTATCGAAGAATTACTGTGCATTTTGGGTAAAATAGTTACATTGTCGCAAACCGTTTAGCGGACGTTTATATCAAAATGGAAGTAGGTAATTTCAGCATTGACTCATTTTAGTTTACGCTGTTTTATTTTGATCTCATGCGTATTTATCAAAGTTCATGCGTTTTTAGTACGCTTATAAAATAAATCTCTTGCGTATCTTAACATATGTGTAGCATAAATGACGCAGCTATCTTATCTGGGGCATTGTATCTGATAAAACATAGGAAATAATTCACCATTTACATTTTAAAATACATTCTAATGAAATAAAGATGTTGGTATAATTTCTGAAGAAACACGATCCAGGCAATGCCTCAAATAAATATTTCACATTTGCCAGGCAGCTGGAACCCGGATGAGGTTGTGTATTGATAACATCTTACAAGAGAGATCCCTGTTTATCAGTCAATAATATGCTAGTTTTAGATATATTGACTTCCTTAAGTTGAATGTTTTTTTCAACATATTTAATATATAATCCAGTTCAACCAATGTGTTTGCCGTCAGTGCAAAGATACATTATTGTTGCCAGAATATAATGCATATTAAGTATTAAACATATAAGTGCATCCTACAAAAAGTGTCAAACCTTGAAGTA
>JAUELF010282781.1:0-10365 GCA_031471495.1 Clinocardium nuttallii | reverse complement strand
TTTTTGTGTGATCTAACTTTTGTACAAAAAAGTTAAAAAATAAATGGAACTTTGAAATAAATGAATGCCATATGACGTCAGAACATAACTTTTGACTGTACTGTAGCCAAAGAACGACGTGACGTCATTTCCGTAAACACTTCATTTGGCGTAACATCGAATTGAGCGATGTCGTTTTACGCACAAAAAGTGGTATTTACCTCAAATTCCTATGCATGAGCTAAATATTCACTCATACAAATTATAAGTATTTATCAAATATTGTTGACACACACTATAAATATAAACAATGTTCCTCAATATAATTATTAACTATGCCCCTCACTATAATTATGAATTATATTATTGTATTGCAGAGTCGATCAAACCTTGCACATTATGCCATCTCAGACTGTACTTTTGGTGTCTCACTATAATTATAAACTATGTTCCTCACTATAATTATAAACTATGTTTCTCACTATAAATATAATCTATGTTCCTCACTATAATTTCAACTGTATTTTGTTACTGTATTTCAGAGTCGTTCAGACCTTCACTATTATGCCATCCCTGTGCTGTTGGTTTGCATATTCTCATACTTCATTGCTTCATCCTTCCTTTCCACATATGAGGTAAGTGGGAAACTTTATTAACCTATTCCCCCATCAAACAAATCTGCAGCGATCAACTTTGAAAACATCCAGGATAATATAAGGAAAATCTTGTTACATTTTTGACACCAAAAGTATGGAAGATTGTCAGAATATTTTTATTTATGATAGTAATACTTATATTTAATATAGGTGATGTTATGTCCAAATCTAGGTCACTATTCAAAAATTAAGTAAAAATGAAGAATGATGAAATATGGGTAATGCCAGAACAAAAACTAGGTCACTAGGTTAAATCTATAAAGTTGTGTGTACAATCTAGAGACCTCAGGTTTTAACTTAAAAATGTTGTAACTTTGTTAGAATGTTTAGAATTTTTATCTTAATTATATTTAGGCCAAGTTCATAATTGGGTCATGTCTGGTAAAAAAACTAGGTCACTAGGTCAAATTAATAAACGGTCTTGTGTACAATTTAGAGACCTCATGTTTTTACTTGAAAAAGTTTTAACTTTGTAAGAGTGTTTATCTTAATTATATTTAGGCCAAGTTCATAATTGGGTCATGTCTGGTCAAAAACTAGGTCACTAGGTCAAATTTAAGAACAATTTGTGAACTTGTTTATAAAATTACATGTTCTTCATTTATGAATATGGTACCATATCATATGAAGCCATGATACTCAGGTGATCGTTGCAGAGACAGTATGGTCAGCTTGTTTATCAAATAAATAGAAAAATATCTTTGATGTAAAAAATACTTTGATTGTTGTGGGGTACATTTTGGTAAAGGTCACCTATAATTAAGACATGCATGTTATAATTTGAAATAGATAATTTCACACAATATACCATAATACATTTCTGATTAAATGAAGTGCATTGTGAATTTTCAACAGTTTTCAATACACAGTTTAGTAATTAGTCCAGGAAGCTTGTTAAGAAATTGCAGGAGAATTCTTTTGTTTCTTATAAGTTGGTCTCATGACAGGGGTCTGACTTAATCCACACTACCTACCTCAATGGTGTAGTGGTAGAGCATCCAGCTTTGGTGCAGGTGGTCACATGTTCAATCCCAAGGTAGAGTCATACCAAAATACTTTACAAAATGATAGTAATGGCTTTCTCTCCTAGTCGCTCAGGGTTGTAGTGTACTCGCTGGTGTCAGGATAAATTGACCTATAGTACTCGTAACTTACTCAAGATACATCACTGATATGACTGAACAATTGTTGAAAACAGTGTAGTCCACACTGTCCACATAATTTTGCTCTCTAGCTAGTTTTTCTTAACCTTTTCCCACATACAACAAATCAGCAGCAGACAACTTCAAAATGATCTTTGCAAAAAATACGAAAAATCTCCATTATTGAAATTATTATTATAGAATAGAGTTGAAATCAATTGAGGCAAATGGAGAAATTGCTCATGATGAGCAATTTGTCCTTTTGTCCCAAAGATTTCAAAAGTTGTCTGCTGTAGAGGCATTGGAAAGGGTCTGTATGGGGGAAAGGGGGAAAGGGTCTGTATGTGGGAAAGGGTTAAGTGTGATTAAATTATGTTTTACAGATGGTGATTGATGCCCTGTTGCTGTGTTTCTGCCACGATAGTGATATCAACGACGGGTCTGCAGACAGACCATTCTTTGCGAGCGAATCTCTACAGGTACTCTATCTTACTTAACCCTTTTCCCACATTAGGAGTTCAGGTGCAAGAATGCTCGGAAACTCACATCTTGTGGAGTGGTCGCTGTAACATAACGTCAGAAAGCGTCTGTATTTCGGAAAATTTAAAAGTTTACTAAGTTCAGATATCTCAGTCAGCATCTCTTAACACCCCCCCACCCCCTTTCCCACATACAACAAATCTGAAGCAGATAAAAATATATTAAACAAAAAAAATAATCTCCATAAATAACAGTTTAATTATCAAAAAGAGTTGGAATATATTGTGGCTAAAGGAAAAATTACACGTTAATAGTACAGAAGAGTATAACACTTTTGTCTAACCACACAAGCTTAGTCAGTATCGACAAGGGCTCCAAATCAAGTGGTTGCGAGTTTGAACTATAATGGTCTAGTCATTCATTCTTTCTGATGGATGACAGGAGTTAATTCCAATAATTGGCTAAATGATAGCCACTTGCTTTTTGAAGAATTGTTTGGGGGAGTACTAGAAATACTATCACCTGATAGGAAAATGAACAGAGGTTACCAATGACTCAGTGCATGTGCGTTTGTCAACTTTCACTGTGTAAACAAAACAATCATCATGTGTTTTTTAATGTGAAAGAGTTAACAGATATTCATAATTCCTCAATATATCTTTCATTGTAGAAATTTATTGACGATACAAGTAAAGAACTCAACAATCTCAACCGCCTCCCAGGTACTGACGAGGAAAGGGAACCAGCCCGCGTGTAATTCGTATCAATACACACAGAGTACATGTATCACAGAGTATCACAGAATATCATTCTTAGGTTGAAATCAAAGAAGACAACAACAACAAGAGACAAATCCTTCCTTTGGATGTTTTTTTTTTAGAACAGTCTGATTTTATGACATCTGAGTAAAAAGACAACATTTAGAAAACTGAAACTTGATCTATAGTTTGGAGTGTTGAAAACATTGTCTGCAGCAGATAGCTTTTAACTGTTTCAAACATACAACAGAACTGCTGCAGACGACTATGTAAACATCGAGACAAAAATATGAAACACCTCTTTAAATGATAAAATATAGTTTGATAAAGTTGAAAGCATTGTGGTAAGGGGAGAAATTGATGTTTATCACAATGTTTTCCACTTTAAGTCATAGATTATCCATTCAGTTGTAGAGATTTTCTATTTTTGACAAAATCTGTCCCAAGTTGTCTGCTGACTGCATTGCCTATGTAAGTTGTCTCTGATGCCTCAAAATGGGTCTGCAAGTTTGAAAGGTTAGTTAAATGGCACCAGTACCTGATAGTAAAAGAATCATTAAAAATGAATAAATCCTTTTCAACATGCACACACATTTTGATAAATTTGAAGCAGACAATATTTGAAAATATTGTTGAAAATGGAGAAATTAATCGCTCATAATGAGCAATTTCTCCTATTGCCACAATATTTTGAGAATTATATTTTGTTTGCATTTATATACATGTAACAAAGTTATTTAGCTAAACCTCTGAATTGAGTACATAAAATGTCAATGACAAATAATGACCCTGCAATGTCAAGGTCAAATAACAAAATATGAACCTACTTGTTGGCTTTTGTCATCAATGAAGATCCAGACTAGCCTGTTAACCCTTTTCCACATACAGCAAATCTGCAGCAGACGACATTGAAAACATCTAGGCAAAATATGGAAAATCTCAGTTAATGAATGTTTTATTATAAAACAAAAGTTGAAAATATTGTGGCAAAAGGAGAAATGGCTTGTTTTGAGAATTTTTTTCATTTTGTCATAATGTTTTCAAAAGTTTTCTGTTGTGTAGATTCTGATAAAGCTGGGTAGATCAGCATGGTGATCATAACCTATACTGTTCAGACATGTACCCTTTCCCACGGACAGGCTCATGTAATGTTTATAGTTAATTTTGTGTAACAATGAATACCAGATGTCCGTCACAAAAATGTCATTACTTGAGCATGGAATCTAATTCCTCTGATAACATTGGTCAAGAAACTTTGTTCCAAAATGTATGTTTTAGCTTTTGATATGCTTGTGGCATTAGAAGGATTCCATTCTCTGTTAGTATTTTGTGAATTATACTCTATAGACTATTCTTGACTATTCATGAGCCACCTTAGCCTCTTTTTCGATGAGACATAAATATTCATAAATATATATTTTAGAAGTGAGTATTGTCTCATGGTCTTGACCCTTTCCCTCATACGACAATTCCGCAGCAGACGACTTTGAACGTATTTTGTCAAAACATAGAAAATCTGTATAATTGAATGGATAACCTATGACAAAAAGTGGAAAACATTGTGGCTAAAGAAGAAATTGCACGTTTTGTGCAATACTTCTTTTGTCACTATGTTTTCAAAAAGGCGTCTGCTGCAGAGGGGTCAGAAAGCTTCTATATGAGGGAAAGGGTTGAAGGATGCAAGTAACATAGCCTCTAATTGTTACTGTTGATTTAGTGATTGACCCTTTCCCAGATACAGGAAATCTGCAGCAGACGACAGCATGGAAAGTCTCCACAAATGATGACAAAGTAATAAAATAGTGTTGAAAACATAGTGGCAAATGGAGATATTGCTAAAAAATGGTCTGCTGCAGATGATTCGAAATACGTCTGCAAGTGGGAAAGGGTTAACTATCTAGATGCCACCCTGTCATTTGTTAAAGATATTTGGAAATCATGTATTCATAACAAAGGGTTAACAGGGCTAACAATCCCATTTTTCACATACAACAAATCTGCAGCAGACAACTTTGAAATCATCTTGAGACAAAAAAAGGGAAAAATCTCTGTAAATAATAATACACAAAATTGAAATAAGCTGAACGCATTGTGATTAAAGGAGAAATTTGCTCATTATGAACAACTTCTCCTTTTGTCACAATGTTTTAAAACATCATCTGCTGCAGATGAGTACTACAATGAATGTAGCTAATGGTTTTCATACATTTAATGCTTGAATACATAATAAAATATAGTACATATAATATAGTAATATTTTGGTAGGAAATGTTTCATTTTTTGTGGACTTATTTCAAACAATTGTACATAAATTATTACATCTTGTGATATATTGTTACAATAGTGTTGCTTTAAGTTTACAAGTTGTATATTAACCCTTTCTCTGATGTGATATTTTTAGAACTGTCTGTCTTAATTTTAAAGTTTAGTTGAAAAAAATATAACAATTGCTAATTTGAATCGAAGTTTTGATACACATGTTAAAACATTGTTTGAAACAAGTTATCTTTTTAAGCAGTTTCACCTTTTCAAGCTGTGTTTTCCAAAAAAAAAATCTGCTTCAGATGCATCAACATTTGTCTGTATCTGACAGGGAAAGGGTTAGTATATCAGATGTTGTTGTTTAAACCATTTTACATTCCCCATGTTACTACAAGCTCAAAGTGTACGCAATGATCGGCTCAATGTAAGACAGGGCTCTTTCATCATATTTACTTTATAAACTCTACCAGTCAGTCAGTGAATCATGTGTCTAACACTTTCCCACCTGTAGACACATTTTGATGCTCAAAACAAGCAATTTCTCCTTTTGCCACAATGTTTTTAACTGTTTTCAGTAATTATACCTTTAATTATAGTGATTTTCTATGTTTCTAGTTAGATGTTTTCCAAGTTGTTTGCTGCAGGTTTGTTGTATGTGGGGAAACTTTTTCCATATAAAACACATCTTCAGCAGACGGCTTTGAAAACATATTAACAAAAAAATATTTCAAAGCTCTGTAATTGAAAGTAAAGTTATTGAATTTAGTTGAAAACAATGTGTCAAAAGAGGAAATTGCTCATTATGAACCATTGCTTCTTTTGTCACAATGTTTTCAAAATCCCGTCATCGCAGATCCGTCTGCAGGTGAGAAATGGCTTTAAATTGTTCCAAGACACCAACAACATTTCATAGCCTTTACAGCAGATGACTCTTGAGACCGCGTTTTTTTACATTTCAACTTTTCCAAAGGAAACAACTTATGCCGTTGACATCCATTAAATTGTTAAAACAGTATCTGTGGTTACAAGTCTCCTGTAGGATAATATTGTTAGGTTAAATTCTCATCTTGAATTTGTGATTGGTAGACCATAATGCCCCCCCCCCCCCCCCTTTTCTTCACAAATAAACGTTTTATTGTGTTGTAATATTTACAGAAATATTGGTGATAAGAAATTATTTGTTTATCTATAGCTTCAGTATGGTAAGCCTTTTTCTGGAACATAATTCCTTTTGACTTATCTGCCTCAAATGACTCCAGAAAAGAAGTGTGGGGGAAATTTATCAAAAATTTGTCTCCTGTAGAGGTATACAAAGTTGTCTGTTGTATTGGTATCAAAAACTGTTTATATCGGCTAATGGGGCTAAAACATTATTACTGATTTATATAAACATGTTTGTACTGCTGCCTTGCTTTACCCTTTCCTACATACAGGCACTTTCTGATGCCTCTGCAGCAGACAACTTTTGAAAACATTGGGCAAAATGAGAAATTACTTATAAGGAGTATTTCATCCTTTTGCCACAATATTTTCAACTCAATTCAAAAGTTAGATATTCATTTATAGATATTTTCCTAAGTTTTGTCAAGATGTTTTAAACATCTGTCAGCTGCAGAAGTGCTGTATGTACTGATGCCTTGTTTAATTTATTTATTTTGTAGCATTTGAACAATAATGGTTGATGTTTAAGTTAACTATCACATTTCGTTTTACTTGTACAAAATGTTGGGTTCAAATCATTTAAAAAATACAGAAAGCTTGTCCTCTTGAAGAAATTATGAAAGAGTTTATAACCATTCCCCATGTACTATAAATCTGCAGTAAACATTGAGGCAATTGATTTGGAAACCTCTTCTTATGTAAGCATAATTATTTTATAGTCAAAATCATTGTGACACAGATGTGTGCTGCAGTTGTGTGGGAAAGGGTAAGAAGGAAACATTGAATTATTGATGATAATGACTATTTTATTTTCTTTACAATTTCTTGTTTTCTAGACGCATTTATATCTCATAACTCTGATAGCACAACTCGGATTGCTATGACATTCTTTTCTGATGAGCCTCGGTAGCTCAGTAGGTAATGATGTGGTTTGTCAGTCCAGGGGTTGTGAGTTTTAACCCCACCTTGGCCAACCTTTTTTCCGTCGTTTGTCCATTTTTGTCCATTCTTTCCATTTGTCTTCCACCAATGGGCTCGCAGTCTGTCGAAAAGCAGCCAGTTGCTTGGAAAGTTTGTCGTGTAAATTACTAGTGTGATAAAACCAGGTAACACATGAATAGCTGAACTTTCCGCCATGATATGACTGAAAAACTGTTGAAAACAGCGTTAAACCCCAATCAATCAACATTCTTTTCTACAAATAAATGTCTTAAAATTGTCTGTAATGCTTTTGTATCATTATAATGACATTGTCTGATGTACAAACTTAACAGTGTGAATTTAACCTTAAAATTGGAACCTTTTATGCCCACCACTCAAAGGTCAATGTCAATCTAGGTGTTTTAAGGCATTTTCACTTTTTGTAGCAACTCTGAATTTATCTGAAAAAAGTGCTTGTACAAACAAATGTACTAATAGTTTGAAACTTATTGATCTACCGGTACTGTTAATGAATCTGTTATTATGCGTTTAACTTCAGCATTTACTCCAATCATTTAGTGTTTTTTGTATATTTTTTATATAGATATGATTTCATTTACATACTATTAAATACTATTAAATACTACCAGGGACGTATCTACGTCCTTGGTACTTCTTTACATTCATGCTCTAATTCAAGGTATCCAACATTTTAATTCTTTTTGTTGATACAGACGGTTTTTGACTTCAGAAAATATTGTAGACAAAAAGGGAGAATTTGCTTGTGCGAGCTCTGTTCCAGCAAAAACATTGTTAACCCTTTCCCACATGCAACAAATCGCAGCAGACGATTTGAAATCATGCAGGTTGACGTATGGGAAAAATCCAGAAATGAAAGTACAATTATTAAATAGAGTTGAAAACATTGTGGTAAAAGGCGAAATTTCTCATCATGAGCAATTTCCCCCCATTTGCGACAATGTTTTCGAAAGTCCTCTGCTGCAGAGGCATCAAAAATAGTCTATATGAGGGAAAGGTGGGTAATGATATTTTGTCACCAGTAAAGCGTATCTGAATCAAACATAGACTGCTAGAGAGGAATAAAGACGTCTGTATCAGACGAAGGGTTGAAATCCAGATAAACAATGTATAGTTTCTGTTATTTCTGAACAAATTTTGATTTATAGGGTGTTGGTATATTATTCCTATTTATTACTGTGTATGTTATATGTTTAAAAAAATTATTTACAAGCACCCAATCTTGTATCCCTATTTTTGTATCATATCAATAACAAACCCTTTCCCACATGCAGCAAATCTGCAGCAGACAACTTTGAAGAAATCTAAAAAATTAAAATCTCTATAAATAAAAGTATAATTATTGAATAGAGTTTGAAGACACTTGCAAAAAGAGAAATTGCTTAGCCATTTATTTTCAAATGTCTTTCGCTTCAAAATACATCTGCATGTGGGAAAAGGTTAAATAGTTACACCCTTTAGCTGCTGAAATGCAACCAATACGTTGATCTGATTATCCAATAGTTGGACTAAAGACGCCTCCATGTCGAAAACATCTGATTGAAAGAAGCTGAAATTCTAAACAATATAACCCTTTCCCACATACGACCATTCTGCAGCAGACAGCTTCGAAAACAAATTGGCAAACATGTGAAATATCTCCACAAATGAGAGTTTCATTATTAAATAGTTGAAAACATTGTGGCAAAAGGAGAAACTGCTCGTTTTGAGCAATTTCTCCTATTGTCACAATGGTTTCAAAAGTCGTCTGCTGCAAATGCGTCTGAATGTGTATCAATTGGGAAAGGGTTAAAGCATATCAAAATACGAAAATTGTCCACTTTGTCATCATTGGATGTCAATGATGTAATACTCTTATTACAGGACTTTGATCCATATCAGAATTTTGCCTTTTTTCTGAAATTTAATATCTGCTACCACAAACTCACTTGTTTCTGAGAAAAGGTTAAAAACATATTAACTTATTAGGAGAAAATGCTCATTTTAAGAGCATTTCTATTTTTCCTACAATGTTTTTCAAAATTCACCGATTGCAGAATCACCATAAGTCATCAGGGACGACATAATGTATATTATTATAGACCTTTTACAAGAATATTCAATGATATTTTATATAGACCCTATTAAAAGGTTATAAAATAATCATAGTTTAACCCTTTCACACATACTCGGCAGCAGAAGACTTTGATAGCATTAACCCATTACTTCACATAACTTTTCAAAGGTTGTTTGCTTTACAATCATCAGACAAACAATTTCACCAATTAAGAAAACTTATCAATATATCTTGATAAAAAGTTAGAAATATTGCAATAAAATTGCGTGTTTTGGACAATTTCACCTTTTATTGCAATGTTTCCAAAAGGCTTGTTCAATGACAGGTGTTAAATGTTGTCTGTGTGAAGTAATGGGTAAAGTTAAAATATATAAAACATCTCTTTTAAAAGAAAGAACAGATACGGAATATAGTGGAAAACATTGTGGCAAAAGGAGAAATTGTTTATACTGTGCAATTTCTCCTTTTGTCAAAATGTTTTCAATAGTTGTCTCCTGCAGAGGCGCCTGTATGTAGGTAGGGGTTAAGTTTGAAAAGTCTTTTATATGAATATAGTAGTTAAAGGGTTGTTTGGTTAATGCTGTAACTATACTGACCATATAATGGTGCAATGTTTATATTAATTATAATGTACATTTGAGGCTTTGCAATAAAAAATAAACAAAATATGTTCAAAACAAGTGTTTTAATTGTTTTAATACCATTATGATCCAAGGTGTATTACAACACTTACAATATTAACCCTTTCCCTCGTACGACAATTCTGCAGCAGATGACTTTGAACAGATTTTGTCAAAACATAGAAAATCTCAATAATTGGATGGATAACCTATTACAAAAAGTGGAAAACATTGTGGCAAAAGAAGAAATTGCATGTTTTGTGCAATTTCTTCTTTTGTCACTATGTTTTC
>JAUELF010282770.1:0-10366 GCA_031471495.1 Clinocardium nuttallii | reverse complement strand
AGTGCTGTCAACTAGCGAAAATGTCCTCCTGATGTTTGCATTTGCGGTCACGTGACATTTCTTGTTCATCCCCTGTGATTAATATAAGCTGAAATGCTTGTTTAGCAATCGATCGTGATTAATATAAGCTGAACTGCTTGTTTAGCAATCGATGTAAACTAGCTAAGTTTAAAGCGTACACTCTTCAAACATGCCAAACTAGAACCTGAGCCCCTGGATGGGCTCAATTCTTTGACAAGTCATAATTATTCATATATCCAATATGCAAATGAGATGCAGTATTTTAGCCAATCAAATTGTTGACATTGTCTGTCAGGTAGACACGATAACCTAACGCGGTTTCTGCATCATCACACAAAAGCCATGTGATGCATGAGAACCGGGTAGTGTTTCTTTTTGTTTTTGTAATGCTCGACGATCACCGTGGCTGAAAATACGATACGATACGAAGAATGGATATTATTTGTAAACATATCGCAATCAGGTCAATACTGTACCGTAATACATTATAAACAAGGTCACGAGTATCAAAACGTGTCTGTTGTAAGGACCATTGATATTATATCAACAATACTGACAACTGTTGGAGTGAATATTGTTTAATACTTCAAAGAATTGTGTACAATTATATCAAACGTTACGTGACGTTACGTAATTTACGTTACAGTTATACGAACGTCTCTTCGCGGTTACCAGCAGGTTTGTGGTGCTGTGTAACATCTAAATATATGATATAGCTTTCGTTCCGATCCTTTTCGCACTTATTGTTATATCGAATAAAATATATTTAAACCAATTAAACGAAATATATGATATCAAATCAAAGTATTCTTATAAATTTAGTTTATTACTTGACAGCATTGTGTACAATACATTACGTTAAACAGTGTAACGTTACGTCACGGTGTTACAGCTATCTCGCGATATAAACAATAGTTGCTTTGATCTCAATCTTGATTGAATATAATTTAATGGGAACTGTTTTTTGTCAACCACTGTAGCCCGAATCGCTTTCACCTGAAACATATAAATAAATTGTTTTAGTATGTAGATCGTTCTTCTCGGGAGTGGGAGCTCGCAGGTTCGATCACAAACCTGGTCATACTAAAGACTAACACACATACAGGATGTTGAGATCAATCCTCCGCGCGGACCTACATTGTTTGCTAAACAGTCAAAGAATTCTTCAATAAGCCTCTTACCTGAAGTGGGTATTTCATTGACAAAGTGTATCTGTAGAAATCGATCGGATTGTCAATACAGTTGTGAGGCTGGCATTCATGAACACTCTCTGACAAACCAATACAACTCTTTAACTGCCAAATTTCACAAACTGGAAACATCAATGCCAAGGATCGAAATGGATCCTGGTTTACAGAAGTTCCTTGACATTTTTTTCCAAGACGACTAATTGGAGAAAAGGACAATGCTAGATCAGATTGCATAGATGCGTTGGCTGATTCTGATATACACTGTTCGTAAATGCATTACTTTTAAGTTCACAAATCTTCAACGTTAAACCAATGAATCAATTAATCAATCAGTCAATCGATATCGGACACCTGTCCTCTATAAAGAATAAACAAAAACCTCTAACTTACCTTAACAGTCGCAAAGTCGACAGTGTGCTACATCATATTTGATACAATATGGATGACAGTTGGGCGGTAAGGGCGGACACTGATCGCCTGAAATAGATTACATTAAATGAATTCACGAGAGTTGCTCTCGCACTGTTTTTGTGTTCATTTCTTTGTGATTGAATATAACGTTATTAGCCATTTTATTACGCTCATTGTAAATATTCGGATAAAACAACTTTTCAAATATTCTTTTTACAAACTTATTTTCCAACTTTACAGCGATTTTTCACATATTGAAATATCAAAGTATAAAGACGTAAATAAGGACAGTTTGTATTCTATAGTTGTGTTCCCTATACTTCAAAGTAACTCTGAATAAAAAACAGATCTACGCTAGGACTGTCTCCATCATATTCCCCTTCAACCATACATATATCATTATCATTACGACCAGACATATTGACTGCCTATCACGTGACATCTCATATTGACCTTTACGTTAGCCAATCAGATTGTCGTCTACAACATCGTTATGTATCAAGAGGGAAGCTAACAATTATAAAGAAGCCATGAAGGCCGATTGGTCCGATTGTTTAGTAGCCATTTTGACATGAGCGTTGGTTGTATCGTGCGAGTATCATTGCACACAATCTTACAATGTATCGCAGGACGGCTCAGATTTGTCTAAAGCCTAGGTCCCACCGAAGCCGGACCTAACATGGAGCTCTCCGGATAGACACGGAACACCCCGGGTCAAACTATATCTTGATCCGGGGTGTTCCTTGGTGAATTTGAGTTGACGGTCCCTTGACGGTCCCAAAACATCACCCGCGACCAGCCCGGACTCAACACGGTACCACAACGGATGACCAAGGAGCAAACACGGAGCCAACACGTATTACCCCGGTACCAGCACGGTAGCACCACGGACCAATCGGAACGACCCGGATTATCCCGGACCCAACACGGTGTCAACACGGATGACAACCGTACCATCCTGGACCGTCCCGTACCATCCCGCATCAGCTACGGACTGTCCCGGACCACACACGGACCATTAAAATTGCGTTTTCGCTCTGTTATCTCGTTAGTTGCAGTCGCTTCTCCCTCGTGAGGCTCATCTCGACTATACATTATAAGGTGTGACAGGTGTGGAGTCAAACACATAACTAAATAAATTTGAAAATGCATCCCTTTAAGGTCCGTGAAGATCCGTGATCAACCTGGGTCGTCCGTGTGTCTACTCTGGGATCACACGCGACAAATCCGTAACGTCACCTTGCTAATCCGTAGTCCTACATCGTTCATACGGGACAGTCCGTGCTTATTCGAGTGGCTACCATGTTGCTACCGTGTTCATCCGTGCATGGTCCGGCATGAGCCGTGCATGGTCCGGGATGCTCCGGGGTGATCCGTGTACAACACGCCATGCCGGATTTCCCCGGATCGCCAAGGACAAACACGGTACAACTACGGACCTTCCCGGAGCTAACACGGTCGCTACACGGACCGTCCCGGACTATCCCAGATGACCTTGGCGATTTTAAACATTTTAAAATTGCCGGGGGATGTCCCGGACCATAACGGACCATGACGTGCCATCCCAGACCCAACACGGATTTGATTCCGGATAAGCCAAATATCTGTCCGGGACGCTCCGGGAGAGTCCGGGAGTTAGGTGGGACTATGGCTTGAGACGATGTCGCTTATAAAGAGGAGATTCTTATACATCCATATATACTATATCAAAACGGACACGTCGTAATCAATCATTTCGTATGGAGCAGATCAAATATGAGCCATTATGGACTCTGCATAAAGTATCGAGCCGGATCAGTCTAAGCATGACTCCTGTGGATTTTCTGTTTCAGGAATCATTAATCTAAACCTCTAGCCCGGATTAGCCTGGACTGCAATCATACATTGTATGTATATTACAGAGAGTCCATCATGTTGGTTTTTTCTCGCGGGACGGCTCATATGCAAAATAAAATAGTTACCTCCTCCTGTCATTCCTCCGCCACTCCCTCCAGCTGAGGCTCCTCCCCCTCCGGCCGTCATGCCGCCTCCACTCATAGCCCCACCACCTGAACTTCCACCAGAAGAGACTGCCGCGCCACCACCGTTATTTGATCCACCAGAAACAAGTTGAACTACTCCTGTGCCTTCAAATAAAACGATTAATGCGATAAATCACTAACATCTATACACACGTCCACTATCCAGCAGATCTACGATAAGCTTTTCTACGATGCTTGTTTAATGCTATATTTCATCAATTTCCTTCAGCCGATAAATATAATATTTCTTGTGTCCCCGTGTTAAGTTTCAATACACGTCGTTATCGATTAAGTATAACATTAAGTATAACATGTTCACCTTAAGTGCAGCCATGAAGACAATAGTACATTGCTTTAATTAAATGTTATACTTTGACGAAGACACACTACGAAACAATGACAAGTGAAAGCTAAGCTTAATTCTGAATAATAGGTCATCACTGATCTGCTTAATACAATTTATGCGGACGTCGGTGGTAACAATAAAACAATCGCCTTGAAGACAATACTATGATTAACTGTTTAATTGTTAGTTTGTTAGCATAATGTTTTTTAAAAAAGGCCGCTTTCAACAATTTTGAGCATGGGTATATTGGTCGTTATGTTCTAATAGCAGCGAGACAGTCGTAATGATAACAAGCGAGACAGTCGTAATGATAACAAGCGAGACAGTCGTAATGATAACTCTGGATGTCAAGGTGGATAATCAATTACTACCATTGTTTAACGATATTTAAATTCCATCACGTTCAAATGTTTGAAACGATGTCAACGCAATGTCGGGATAATTCTCTTAAATACTACCGGAATATTATTACACCTCACGTTTAGTGTGCTTACTCTTAATGTTATTCAGACCGTGGTATAGTGGTAAGAGCTTCCGCCTTCATAGAGGACGACAAATGTCCGATATTCGGTCAAATCATTACACATTGAAAATGCATCCAATGTGTATACTGTGCTTTGTATAATACTTATTTATTTTTTATTAAATGGCAAATATATGTTTTGTGTAAATTACAGTGGTTTCATAAGCTGGCTATGTTTAAAAATAAACGTATATGATTAAAGATCATATTTGTAAGTAATAATAATATGAACATTGTTAAATACTGTTTACACGTGGGCATACTGTCCACTAAATACACTTGTAAAATTACAAAACGTTTATACATAGTAGTAATAATAACTTTTCATCATGATGCTCAGGTTTTCGGGGATGTCATTATGACTCTGATTCCTCATCAAACAATGAATCAAATAAAACATATTGTAACTGCGTACCCGAACAGGGTTACATGTATCGTTTGGTCAAACTATTTTTGGAAAGTTTTATTGGCAGTGGGGATAGCTTCCTTTCGGCACTGTACGCATGTGCCTACACATTTTTTCCTCGGATATTCCCCCCAAAATGCAGCTGCGGCGATCAATCAGATCGATTATGATATTTTTAGGAGAAAAGTACCTTACTTCAATCGAAATGGGGCAGGAATTATTTCTCGATTTAGCATAACATTATTCATTATAGTAATGTAGATGTAAGAATGTGTTATTAGATGACCCTAAAATAGAACGTATTCACATATGATTCCGCTTGGTCAATAACTCCGCCAAAGTGGAATAATTTATTTAAACATATACACAGAGAGAGTCTTGACTATGAATCAGGCTTAATCGACGTAGGCCGGCATGAAAAACATGCATTTTGCCATATACACAAACTTTCAATAAAATATGACAAAGACGCAAAGCGACATACATACATGTACGTTCAAAATTAGGGTAACTGCATATTGATATACATGTAATAAGTAGCAAACTATCATCATAGATTATAAAAATGCTCTACTTCATTGTGTATCATCGATCACATACCTCCACCACAATCAGTGCATTCCGTTTGACACGAATGACCTTCACATCCTGACGACGTCACCAATTGAACAACCTCGTGTGTGGTTGACTGACATCCGGTGTTGCACGAATCTGTGCATGTGCAGACGGGACATCCGTCACTTCCGGTGGCTCCGAGTTGGTAATTGTTGCAGGATGCCATACACTGAACGACGGCGTCGCAGGAATGTACGGTTAAAGCTGGTTTCGTCTCGCACGTATCGTGACAGGTGGCTGAATGACGTAAACAATAAATGAGACGTTGCGCGAGAACACCAACATTGTGGACTCTGTGAACGTTGCGCGAGAACACCAACATTGTGGACTCTGCGAACGTTACGCGAGAACACCAACATTGTGGACTCTGTGGACGTTGCGCGAGAACACCAACATTGTGGACTCTGCGAAGAGTATCGATCCGGATCATTCTAAGCATGCCGGGCAGACTAACGCGGGCAGACCGTTTTCCCCGTCTGTGGATTTTCTGTTTCATGAATCATTACTCTATACCTCTAACCCCATGATATATAATGTGTCGGCCCGGATTAGACTGCGTGGATTGCGCAGGCTGATCTGGGTCGATACATTACGCAGAGTCGATAATGTAGGTTTTCTCTCGGAACGGCTCAATAACGGATATTCGTTAAGCGAGGCATCATGTGTTATCATATTGAAACTATTTACAATAATAAATTAGATATCTCGGTGAAAACCAACATTTCGGGATTCTTTAAAGTTAATGTCGTATCAATGAATGTTCATAACTATTGTCGTAAGACTGTGTTTTGTGTTTCGAAAGACGTCAACCTAAACGTAATACATATGTGCCGTCCCGAAAGAAATCCAACATTATGGCATCTGCGTAATATATCCACCCAGATCAGACTGATCCACGCCGACACAGTCCGTCTCAGGGAGAATGGAAATATATAGTAATGATTCCTGAAACAGAAAATCCACATGCGGCGAAAGATGTATGTCTGGGTTAGCCTGCGCGGCATGCTTAGGCTGATCCGATTCGACACTTGAGGCAGAGTCCACAATGTTGGTTTCCTCGCAAGACAGCTCATATGATGTCAATCACAATTTACCATCACGTGTCATATCAGTGATATTTCCCGCTATATTTTCGATTGACATTGCAAACGTAAATACCAAACATATATTAGTTTTACTTCTCATAAGATCATGGGAGTATTCCATCTATTGGCACTCACGAATGTATTGCTTGATAGTTTTATGTTCACCGAGCTTCGCTAGCATTTAAGCTTGTAAGTCTTTACCGACGCGGGCCGTCAATCAAAAGTTTTTGAGTTCGAACCCCAGCTCCACAAACATTATTTTCGACTTTTGACAAACATCACTGTGACAAGCGACATTTTGGTAAAATTATATGCTAAAAAGGGCAGCCAGTTGCTTGGAGTACCGGTGTGGGGAAGATATGTGGACTGAAAAATAGTTGAAATCAGCGTTTAACTCAAATCAACCAATTATGCGGTGAAAGGCATGCAAAATATCTATTCACAAATGAGCCGTCTCGCGAGAAAACCAACATAATGGCCTTTACGTAATGTATCGACCCGGATCAGCCTGCACAGTCTGCACACACTGACTCGGGCCGACACATTTAGAGGTATAGCGTAATGCTTCCTGAAACAGAAACTCTTGGTTTTCTTGTTGGTCGGCTCAAATGTCAACTGGTATTTCGTATAGCCCACGTATGTATAGGTAATAATCGTTTACATGTAGCCGGGCTGATGCATGAGCATGTAGGGCATCCGTCCCGACCCTCGGCCCCGAGGGTGTATCCATGGTTACACGAGGACATGCACTGCAAGGTGGCCGGACATCGTTTTATCAAGGTGGTCACTCCTGTACTGACCACTGGCTCCTTTGGCTTGACGACGACTGGCTTGACGTTTGTGACTGAAACAAACATAGGCCACGTTACACAATTATTCTGACGCTAGCATAATATTTTGATCAGTTGGGTTGATCATGATCTTCAGTGTTATTTATCTTGTCATACAATCCCCGCAGCTCCTCCAGGGACGTTTTCGAAGTCGTCTGTGGGGAAGGGTTAAGCAGGCCAGCCAATGAAACAAACACTCCTGTACTTTATGAAACAATGGCTCTGACATCGCGTGCCATTTCACATACAACTTAAGTAGTAATATGGAGTTTCTTCCCCTTTCATTATGTAATAATAGCATGCAGGGAACCAGACTACTCAAGTAACGGATATATGAGTCCGAGAAAATGTATGTTTTTATGACACGTAACATTTAACGCGTGTTGAATGACCGTAGTTGGTTGAAGCACCGTCATAACATCATACTACTTCTGAAACACCTGTCAAAACTTGCAAGCGCACAGCAGATGACATTAGTAAAACACTATGGCCAGAAATTGTTCATAATGAACGATTTATTAATTTACCGCAATATGTTCAACCTTTTTACAACAAATATATTTTCATTTATGAAGTCTTTGAATAGTTTTGCGTATATCTTCTTGCAGATAATAGTTATGTGAAGAAGGGTGAAGTCTGCTGACATCTGTCCATATGTGAGATAAAATATGTTCAGAAGTTATTCGTGATATCTACTGTTATCTTTAAGCTAGCAGGATATTTCAGTCACGTGATTTGATAGAAAACCAGGTGATATTGATATAACCACGGCCAAAGCTTACAGAGAAACAAATTCTAATTTGAAACGAGTCTTTATCTGTATTTGATATTGCATATCTTATGTAAGAGAACACATTTTGTCATATTTTATTCAACGAGTATTATATGCATAACATGAGTATGCCAAGCCCCTTTTATAGAATAATTATATTTATTTGATTGTGCATGCATATTGGTGTTTGCCAATGCCATATGTATATTGTACATGTGTACATGCCTGATATACTCGAGTTGTATCCGATGAACGTAGATACGCATCTCATTGAAATACTTGCCTGGTTTAGTTTGGTTTAAATTGTATAAATGTTATATTAGTTGAGTATTAATTCTCCAGCGACTAAATTTCACTTTTTTATTCAACTACGGGACAATATGAGCCGTCCTGCGAGAAAACCAACATGTATTTATCTGCGTAATGTATCGACCCAGATCAGTCTGCGTAATGTATCGACCCAGATCAGCATGCGCAGTCCACACAGACTGATCCGGGCCGACACATTCCGTCTCAGGAGGATAAAGGTATATAGTAATGATAGGCTGAAACAGAAAATACACAGGAGGCGAAAAGTGTCTTCCCGAATTAAACTGCATGGCATGGTTAGGCCGATCCTGGTCGATACTTTACGCAGAGTCCATAATGTTGGTTTTCTCGCCAGACGGCTCATTTCATATCATGGCTGTAAATATCCAATGTCTTATAAAGTTACAACAATTATTTGTATTATGTTTCTGCAAGTGTTTGTTTTTGTCATTGCATTAATTCCATGGATGTATTGTAAGCGGCCACTGGGATTTATATATTCCTGATAAAATTGAGTTGACGTGAGTTAAGTAGCAACTCAGATTTTCCAATGAACATTAGATTCGCAACTCCCTGTCAAGACTGAACTCAGATCTTATACACGTGTTGATAGGAATGGAACTACTAGCACACAGTAAAGTCACAAAGCGATGATAACCGTTGATGAGCTTTAAAACCAGCTAAAATCATATGTAGATGACGCACAGTGAACAATCGATAATCTGGTCTATTTATAGAATGATTTGTATAGAACACTTCATCCCTAGATGATCATTGTACGCCCCCGGGGAAGTGAGTATAGACGCACCCTCGCTCGTACAGTTACATGTCGGGCAGCCTTCGTCAGATGCATGGTACCCGTGATCACATGACCTCGAACACAGGAACTCTCCTTCACAATGAACTGGAGGTAGTTTAAGTACCAGTGTAACTGAAAGTAGAAGATGGAACATATTGATTAAATGTTCTTAAACTCAGTAACTATCTTTTACAATGAAGTAGGGGTAGATGTAATACCACTGATTCTAGATTTATAGATAATGCATAGTAAACTCGATCTAATATCAGTACAAGTAATACTAAAACTGAAAAAATATATTCTGGCCGCGTAATGAATCCGCTTCGTGAGCACGATGGAGGTCGAAGGTTCGATCTCTGGTTTAGTGTCGATCCCTTTCTGCTACAGACGGTTGGTGAGTAAATATAGTAAACATATATAATACAAACGGCCAGAGGGCAGTGACAATGTCTACGGTGATATTTAGAGCGTAACGGAGTCAAGAACCATAGGTGTCCGACGATGGGTGACAATAACCATAACGGGTTCGGCGTTTCCTGTTAAATTTAGAGTACTACTAGTCCAGTTATCCTGAAAACAGCGAGTGAGTCATTATACCCATATTCCTCAACGTCAAGTAGGGAAAGCCAGTACTACCATTCGTAATATATTTGGTATGACCCGATACCCGACCGCCAACACTGACGTGATCGTATACATATGGGCCGCCTCGCGAGAAAACAAACAATGAGGTATCTGCGTATAGTGTCGACCCTGATCAGCCTAAGCATTCCGAGCAGGCTAACCCGACAGACACGTTTCCCCTGTGGATTTTCTGTTTCAGAAAACATTTCTCTATACCTCTATCCCTCCGATACGGAATGTATCGTCCCGGATCCGTCTTGGCGGACAGCGCAGGCCGATCTGGTCGATTCATTACGCAGATGCCATAATGTTGGTCTCGCAGGCCGATCTGGTCGATTCATTACGCAGATGCCATAATGTTGGTTTTCTCGCAGGCCGATCTGGTCGATTCATTACGCAGATGCCATAATGTTG
>JAUELF010282759.1:0-10366 GCA_031471495.1 Clinocardium nuttallii | reverse complement strand
GGTCTCTAGGTCAAATTTAAGGAATATCTTGTGAACATTCAGGTGAGCGATCCAGGGCCATCATGACCCTCTTGTTTAAACATAGGTCAACAACAAATGAGAAACATAAATACTAGTTAGTACTGTTTTAACATATATGGACAATGCTCACAATGTGTGGTTTACTTTGTTCATGCGTCTACATGAGGGAAACTGTTAACGCTTTAGTAAATTATCGAGGTGCATGCACCAGGCACTTATCAAGTGAAACATCAATATGTCAATGTCCGTGACAGGCCGTAGAAATCTGGATTCTTCTGGGTATATCAAATTGCTTAAAAAGCTAAACTAGCTATCCTGTGATTCTGCAGCAGTATGTTAAGATGCAAAAAACAAAGAATATCTCTCATTCCACATGTTCATGTCATTCTTTATGTATCAAAATCCATTAAGGAGCTTGGGAATTGTTCCAAACTTCACATGTCATCACATGTATGTGGTATTTCAAAGGGTAAAATTAAATGCTGATATTGTTATGATTATCTAAGATGAGATTCAAAATGTTGTAATTACACAGGAAACTGGCTATACATGTGCCAAAATGACAAATATTCATTTCTAGCTATGTTTTTTATTGTTCAGGTATATTCATGAGTCCACTTTATGTGTGGTCAACCAAGCAAGGAAACCCAAGTTCCTGGCCCTTATATGTGTTCTTGTCGGTATATACTGTGCTAGAGACAATTACAGCAAGACATTTCTTATACGATGGCTAGTTGAAAACTCAGCACTCTGAAAACAGAACTTAGCATTTGCTCATGGATAAATACTTAACATCTTATTGTGGACAGCAGTATTTGGCAAATTCAGAGAATCAAATGATTGAAGTGAACACTTTAGATAAGATCATTTTGATTAACAGTGAAACTGAAAGTGCCTTTTTTTTAAATTGAATGACTTATATGAAATAAATTTCCAAATAGCTGTTATTATTTCACACATGAGGAAAATAAACTGATAATTATGCAAATTCTTAAAAGTCTTAAGCATAGTGGAGCATTTTCTCAGATATATCAGACTACAGCAGACTTATTTGAAAACAATAACTATCAATGTCATATTATTATTGTAAACAATTAAAAATATTGTCAAAAAAAGAGAAATTACAGATTTTCGTATTTTGCAACAATCATGTCAATGTTATTTAACACTTTCACTCATTCAACAGTTCTGCAGACGACAAATAGATAATAGAAAATTTATCTCTATAATTAAACGGATAACCTCTGACCAAAAGAGGAAAAATTGTGGCAAAAGGAGGAATAGCTAGTTTTTATCAATTTCTTCTTTTGTCTCTATGTTTTAAAAAAACGTCTGCTAAAGAGGCACCAGAAAACATCTATATGAGAGAAAGTATTAAAATTATAAGTCATCTGCATGTGGGACAGGAATAAACAAATATACTTGCTTACAAGTACATAGAGCTGTGGGCACTAACATTTTATATCATGACAAATGATAGTATAATGTAATTAATGTTATTTGTTAAAAGAACCCTTTTGAAAACATTAGTGCAAATGGATTAAATGTTCAAGATGAGCAGTTTCTCATTTAACCACAATATGTTCAACTCTTTCCAATAATTATACAAAATTAAATTAAGTTTTTCAGTATTTCTTTCCAAAATGTTTTCAAAGTATTACTCCTGATTTGTTAAATGTGGGAAATATATGAATATTATAGACGGTAGACTATTTCATTATAAACTACAGTTACATCCACTAAAAGAAAAGAATAAATTATTCAATAAAATCAATTGCAGTTTTCTCTTAGTGTGTTTTATGTTTTACACACCAATGCTTCAGATGTTTGATAAATCATCCGCATCAAATCAATAATTGAAAACAGACAATTAGTCCTAACTGACAATAAGAAAAAGTATTATTATTATTATTGAATATAGTTGAAAACATGTTGGCAAACGGGGGAAATTACTCATTATGAGCAATATTTCTTTGTGTGACACTGTTGCAAAGGCTTTAGAAAGCACCTTCATGTAATAAACGGGTAACCCCTTTACCTCTTACAGACTATTACTACTGATGTATCAGAAGCAGGCAACATGTAAACACATAGTGAGGGAAAAACAGAACTTTCTCATAAGGATTAATTTCTGTTTTTCCCCTTAATATATGCATATTATCTCAATATTGTATTTTCTAACACCAAAATTTATTCAGCTTCCTCCAGACTTTTAAATTTCAATGTAATCTGAATCAAATTCCGTGTATGTGATATTGTAAGAATACATACAATATTCATAACAATTAAAGATTTGATATTTAATGTTACACTGTTTATTTATTAGCTCACGTATGAACGAAGTGAAAGGTGAGCTTTTGTGATCAAATTTTGTCCCGCGTCAAATTTAAGGTAAATCTTGTTAACACTCTGGACGCTACATTTCTGGCTTGAGCATGTTGCATGTTGAAATTTAAACAGAATGTTTGTCTTAGTGATATTTAGGCCATGTTCGAACATTGGGTCATGTCCGTTCAAAACATAGGTTACTAGGTCAAATTTAAGGAAGTCTTCTTAACACTCTGGAAGCCACACTTTTGGCTTGAGCGTAATGGATTGTTGGTTGTTTCATGCTGCTTTTAACATTTAAAGCTCACCTGAGGACAAAGTTATATTGGTGAGATTTAGTGATCGTCTCTGTTGTTTGTCGTCCGTTGTCAATAATTGCTTTTTTACACTCACTATTAGTATCCAATTTTCATGAAACCTGTTTGTTGTTTAAGTTACTTATTTTTAGGCCAAGTTCAAAATAGTGGTCATGTCAGGTCAAAAACTATGTCACTAAATTTAATTGAAGGAATATCTTGCTAACATTCTGGAGGCCGCATTTTTTTACATTCAGATAATGAAACTTTGTCCAAAAAAATGGCTAGATGATATCTAGGCTACGTTTGAATATAGTTCAACTCGTCAAAAACTAGGTCTTTATGTAGAGACTGTATTTTGCTCTTAGTCAGCTTGAAATTGTGTTAGAAGGTATGTCTAAATGATTCCGAGCGCAGGTTCGAATATTGGTCATTTCAGAAAGAAATCTTGGTTGCAATGTCAAATTAGAGGTATTTCTTTTTACACCGGAGGCCCTATTTTCGATTTTCAATTTGAATTGGTGTTTTAAGATAAGACATGTCGTATAAAGAAAAAAAAGTTCACTTGGCAAAATTGAAAATTTCAGAAGGACATTCTTGTGATGGTATTCTAAGGCCTAGTTCGAAATAGTTTTTGTTATTGTCTATGTGATGAACGTACTACTGGATTATTTATTCTTACACTACACAGTCAATATTTGTTAACCCAGCAACCCTAAACGCCAAGGAGGGCAGTTATTACTTCCATTGTTTATGTATATAGTATGACCCGTCCGGGGATCTAGTTTTCCTCTGCCTTCACCCAACACGGACGCTTTACCACTACACCACCAGTGCGGTAGACAATTGGTAGAAACCATTTTGATAGTCTGAAAGACTAAGCAATTTGTCAGCATCAGATATAAGATTAAATGAACTTCAATCAGCTTCAATTTATATTTACTCCTAATCTGCTCAATTATTTGATCGGTGTTGATCTGTTGAAACACATGGTATAAGTTATATTGATTGGCCGAAACAAATAACAATCTGGTGACAACAGAAAGGAGTTAATTGAACTTTAATTGTCATCTTCACAACGCAAAATCTACTTTACCAATAACAATGTGGTCGATTTAGGACAAACTTTATTCTCTTGTTTATTATCGATAGCAAGATGATTAACCCTTAATCACATAGAACAAATCTGCTTAATACGACTTTCAAAACAACGTGGCAAAGATTGATTGATTGAATGAGGTTCAACACTTTGTCAGCCATTCCACGGCTGCAAGTTCATCTACTCGTATGTTTACTGGTGTTCTCCCACCAGTACTCCACACATCATACTTTCCAAGTAACTGGCTGCTTTTCCAAATAGACCGTTAGCCCATTGGTGAAAGACAATGTTACTTTTGTCAAATGTCGGAAAGAAGGTTTGCCGAGCTGGGGTTCTTACTCATAACCCCTGAATTGAGAGCCTGTGTCGCTACCGACTGAGCTTGGCTACATGACAACGAAATAACATATATATATATATATAAATGAAAGTTTAATTATTGAACAGACATTGTAGCAAAAGTATACATAGATCATATAATTTGTTGCAGCCATATTGAATGGTTGCAAAAGGTAGTCGTCAGGTGGCACACATTTCCTTCGATACCATCATTCAGATGACTCTAAATTGGTCATTTTTAATTCATTATAAATCTTCTGAAATTCTTCATCAAACTCCAAACATGTCATGGTCATGCAAAACACATGGCATAAATATTTTCATCGTCTAGTCAAATACATTTTAAATAGTCTTTGATGGCAATAGAATAGTATTTAATATTTTGTTTACAATAATGTTATGATTGTTCGTAAATAGGTAGCATCTATAGATATAATAATAGATAATAGATCAACCCAATAAACATCTCATGAAATTGATTCTGCAAGATAATGACAACATGGTAAATGATTATATCCCAAAATGTATATTTCCTTTGTCGAAATAGTTCTAATTTTGCCACTGCTTATTGTGATTCGCAAACGCCTTAAAGACCAGTGTTTGATGTCCATTGTTGTCCGATCTCCGGTTGTGTAAGAAATAATAAAACTATGACAAGAGTGTCGTACCTTTAAAACGATATCGGTGGAGAGGGAGGAGAGGATAAAAACATGGCATGGTGACGTAAATGCACTACTGGTGATAGCAGATTTCATAACAAAATTTACCAAATGTTGCGATTTTTGTGGTATCTATTATTCTCAAATTTGTCATAATTCATAGTAATGAGTCTGTAGATTTATTTAGGCTACACTTATAGTGTGTGTATTTGCTTTCAATCACCAACTCATTAGACGCGATTCATAATGTTTTAAGAATATTGATGACTCGTACATCAGTAGGCAAATGATGGTCTTTCATTTTATCATTTTTATTTGTATGTTTTCGAGTTTCACATTTTGTCATCAATATTGATCATATTGATAAATAATACATTGTGTAGGTTTTTATACAAATGAAAGCTGCTATTATGTAGAAAGCACATTTTACTTGATTACTACCTCGCTATAACAGTCACAAGTATTGTAATTATTACGTCATTTTGTTGAATAAACAAAAGACGATGATCAAAGTTTACGACGAATGGTTTAAAACAATCAACAATAACACGAAACTTACCTTCTTAGATACATAAACGATTTCCAGTGTTTCGGGATCATCCTTTGTATTTAAATCGAATTCGTCATTACAGAAACATTCCCCTGTCCTTGCTATAAAATACAAGGACTTCCTCGAACTCCTGGAACATTCACCTGCGCATTGCGATACAGATTGAATGATGTGCGAACTAGCAATGATTGACGTGTTGACTTCACGACGAATAACTTCAACTCTATAAGACGTCCAATTAGAGGTTATTAACTCATTGGATCTAACTATGGCAAACACAGTGACAAAAACAATAACAGTTTGGAGTTTTAAATGCATTATTGTTGTACTGTAAATTCTCAATCTAAATGTGGAGAATACGACAAGTCTTCTAATTATCTTGAAGCAGAAACTGTAGCTCCTCCTCTAACTATGGCCTCCGGAGACCTGTCCACTAGTAATCAACATCTCATTGTTTATTTATTACATACGTGTTTTCTGGAGGCGGCTTCTGAATATATAAGATATTGAAAGACATTATCTAAAAAGTTTATTCTACATTCTAACAGACAGCTTTAGGTCCCTCTGCTGCAAATGATTTTGGAAATCAGTGTGGAATAAGGAGAAATTGCTTGAACCATGATTTTAGAAATCAGTGTGGAATAAGGAGAAATTGCTTGAACCAAGCTTTTCAATTTGATTATTGTTTTCTTAACCTGTATTTATTTTCCCACAGTTTGTCTGCTTAAATACAAGTTGTAAATGCTAATGTGCATGGGGGAAGTATAAGTTGGCTTCTGAACACAAGATTACGCCAGATAAACACGTGCATTCACACTAACTGTTTAATATTATGAACCGTCCCGTGAGAAAACCAACAGTGCGTAAAGTATCGACCCAGATCAGCCTAAGCATGCCGTGCAGACTTACCCGTATAGACACATTTCACATCCTGTGTCTTTTCTTACCAAAAATCATTACTGTTAACCTCTATTGGCCTGAGACGAAATATGTCAGCTCGGATCAGTATATGCGGACTCCGCAGGTTGGTCTGGGTCAATACATTACACAGAGGCCATAATGTAGGTCAGGAGAGACGTCTCATATGCACTATTGAAATATTACTTACATATATATGTTTGAAGATGTTGTCAACTTGTGAAGAATTTGATGTACCTGATAAGATTGATTGATTGTTTGTGTTTTACACATCTTACACCGATGTATCAGGTATATCACGGCGTTGCTTGGATAAGTTCTACGTGTCCATCTTCCCTGACACCAGCACATCAGTCGTCAAGCTAACTCACGCAACCTGGAGCGCCAAGGAGGGCAGTCATTTTCTACAATGTTTAAACAATTGTTATAACTCGTTCGTGGATCGAAGCCCCAAGCTCCGGCATCTTTGCCGCATACTTATCACTCCCAGCCTATTGAATACATTTCATCAAGTTACCCATTTGACTGCTGGAATTGATTTTGTTAAGTATGTTCCGCCTAAACTGAGTAACGCCGTCTTATCAGACTCAATATTGTTGAATGCCCGCCTCCAAAATGTTGTCTTTATATTCCCATACTAGGTTTCTATTATTCAATAATAAGACCTTCGGCCTACAATAATACAACACATAATATAATATGTATTTGATACATATATGCCTAGTCAGTTAAAGTATTTTAACATAAATAGCTAAACATTTACTTCGCCAAATGCAAAGCTGACGAGTCAAAGACCTTCACCCCCAATGATTAATTTATTGGAACCCAATTCAACAACACTGTTGAAACTCTGGCCGAATGTCGGATGAGTTCTTGGATCTGCTTAACACAATAAGAATGGAAAGGGAGAATTAGCTTATGGAAATTGTTTTGAAATATTACTCACATTGTCCATGGACTTGGAATCAATCGTTCAGATAAAAACATTTATATATAGTCGTACTAAACACCAGATTAGTGATTCAGAACTCAGTGGCATGCCGCGGAAATAAAGGGTTTCAAGGAAAAACAGGCAACATAAGCAAATGACATTTAACGGCGAAACGTATTGTGGGGAACGAATCTACCCTAGTTCTGTCATAAATGAAGTATTTTCAAAAATGCTTCATTTAACTTCATGGCACGCTTTTCAACCAAGTTTAAAATCATCGAAAATCGACATCATTCCTTTTGTAGGTCTTTATAATCCATTTTTACCAAACATTATATGTTGCCCTTTTGCTGGCTTTTCTATTGCTTCAAGTCATTTACTATATCGCATGCATTCATTAATTCTTTATCGTCAACCGTCATATTTCTAAAGGAAGTAGTAAAAGTCCCATTAATAATAATACTTTTCAATTAAAATGTAAATATCTTTCGTTTTGAAACAACTACTCAAAAACCTTTTCTTGAAGTTTTTAATCATTTCCTCCTTGCCTCAGTTTCCTCTTCATTCTATGTTGTCCACAGTTTATACTATGTTATATATTGTCCGCAGCTACCTCTATGTTCTATTGTGATAACAGTTAATTCTATATTATCTATTGTCGACGTTTCCTTTATATTATATATTATCCACAGTGTGCAATTTATTACAATGATCTGTTTTCATTGTTGTCTCATACACGTTCATAAAAATCAGTTGGAATCGAAAATAATTCAATCGATTTGCATTTAATTGTTCACATTTGATTGGTGAAACCTTAATATAAATTGATAAGTTTGCTTGTCTGATGTTTTGCGTTGCTTTTTAACATGTTTTAAGTTATATTATGACGTAGAAAATGTTGAATACAAAGGATTTAATTTCTGTTTTGATATTACAATTGGACTCTCAATATAATTCTCATTATTAGACATTCATTTAATTTAAAAAATACATGTACTGTATATATGTTCATTGTATAAAGAAATAACGGCTAGTGGATATGCTAAACAAAAACTACCAAGTTAACTGTTGCTCATAATTAATAACAGTAGTTTTGGTAAATTTGAAGATCACCACCCCCCTTACCCGCATACTTTGTGATCCTCTGCAGCAGACGACTTTTTAGATTATTATGGCAATAATAAATTGCTCAGTATATTTATTTTCAACAAAGAACTTGCTATGGTATCAGAAAGAAGTTGTCAATATTAGCACTAGTATTATGAAGAAGAAACTGCAGCTCCACCTAGATATATTGCCTGTTGAGACCTGTCCACTAGTTATCAACAACTCATTGTTTATTTATTACATAAGTGTTTTCTGGAGGCGGTTTGGTGCATATATCAGAATCGGGCAGGTTTAGGTCCCTCTGCTGCAAATAATTTGGGAAATCATTGTGGAAAAAGGGACAATTGCTTCAAACATGATTTTCAGTCTTATCAATGTTTTCTTAACCTGTATTTATTTTCCCACAGTTTTTCTGCTTTAATACAAAGTTGTTATTGGTCATGTGGTTTGGAAATGTATAAGTTGGCTTTTGAAAACAAATTAAATTAGATTAGTACGTGCATCCACACTTACTGTTCAATATAATCAACCGTCCAAGGAGGTAAACCAACAGTGCGTAATGTATCGAGCCGGATCAGCCTTAGCATGCAGCGCAGGTCTACCCATATATACACATTTCGCATCCTGTGTTTTGTGTTTACGGAATCATTTGTCCAAACCCCTATTGCCGTGAGAGGAAATGTGTCGGCTCGGATCAGTATGTGCGGCCTGCGCAGGGTGATCTGGGTTGATACATTAAACTGAGGCAATAATGTTGGTTTACACGCGGGACGGCTCATACGCACTATTGAAATATTACTTACACATATTCGTTTGAAGATTTTGTCAATTTGTGAACAATATTAGGAAACAGGTTAGATTGATTGATTGCTTGTGTTTTACACCGCTTTAAATTCTGTATCAGTTATATCACGGCGTTACTTGGATGGGTTTTACTTGTCCATTTTGCCTGACACCAGCAAATCAGTCTTACTGCTATCCCGCAACCTGGAGCGTCAATAAGGGGAGCCATTTTCTACAATTTTTAAAATATTTGTTATAACCCGTTCGCGGATCAAACCCGCAAGCAACGCACCTTGGTCGTATGCTTTATTACTACACAATGGTCGTATGCTTTATTACTACACAATGGTCGTATGCTTTATTACTACACAACCTATTGAAATAATTTGACAACGTTAACCCTTTGGCTGCTTGAATTGGTTTTGTTAAGCATGTTTCGCCTGGATTGAGTTATCCCGTCTGATTAGGATCAATACAGTTGTCTGTCAGATCCACATCTTATCTTCATATTCCTTTACTAGGTTTCCTTTATTCAGTTATAAGGCCATCGGCCTAAAATACAACACATCATATAATATAGATTTGATACATGCATATTGTATATGCCTAGTCAGTTAAATAAACCTGCTTCTTAACTGAACATTAACTCTGATAATAGGTTATGAGTTCTTCTAAATGCAAAGCTGTACACGTCGAAAACCTTCAACACATTGATTAATCTTACTGAAACCAAATTCAACCAGAATTGGTGCAACTTTTGCCAAATGATGGATGAGTTCTTGTAATTGCTTAACAAGATAAGAATGGTGCAGAAAATTAGCTGGTCATTTTACAAAAGGAAATGTTCTTGAAATATTACTCACATTGCCGTTGGACTTGGAATCAATCGTTCAGATATAAACATACATGTATAGTCGTACTAAACACATCAATAGTGATTCAGAATTCAGTGACATGTCGCGGCCTTCATCAAATGGGAAAATAAAGGTTTTCAAAGTAGAACAGTCAGCATAATTAATTGACATTTTACGGCGAAACGTATTTCGGGGAACAAATCTACCCTAGTTCTGTCATATATGAAGTATTTTCTAATATGCTTCCTCATCGAAAATTGACATAATTCCCTTTGTAGGTGCTTTTAATCCATCTTTTTCAAACATTATATTTAGCCCTTTTGCTGGTGTTTCTAGCGATTCAAGTCATATAATATATCGAAGCAGTCATGCATTCTTTATCGTCAACTATCATGATTCTAAGGGAAATAATATGAAAAAGGCAAAGCCTCAACACGAGCACAGCATAATGGGTCTTTGTCAACACTATGATATCCCTAGT
>JAUELF010282748.1:0-10367 GCA_031471495.1 Clinocardium nuttallii | reverse complement strand
GTTTGCACTGGATCTCGGATATGTTTTAGGTTGAATTTCAGGTTTCTAGCTTATTCTGATTTTTGCCAGTGCGAGATCTACAGAAATATGTAGTGAAAATGTCCGTTTTTCGGGTTTTAACCAAAAAAATCTCTAAAACTAGATTTTTCCCAGATACAACGAAAACGCCCAGACCTAGATCACATTGAGTTCTATAAGTGTAGGGAATTTCAGCGAAATTCTTCGAACAGTATTCTTTGTCCCCAGATCGCTGAATTTTTGTACACATTGTGACGCAATAGCTGTATAGACATTCGTTCCGTAGAACAGAATAGAATAACTTGACATCACTCGATACTACATGATATAAATTATTGTTACTTTTACATGGTCAATTTAATATCGCTTTTTGCAGGTCAACAATATTTAATATTGAACGAGACATCATTTAATATCTCATTTTGGCAGGTCTACAAATCTCGACAGAAGTTAATGTGATTTGATATGAATTATTGTAACTTTAACTTGGTCCTTTAATCTTGTTTTTTGTCAGGTCTACACAACTCCACATAAGTTGATGTTTTGATATAAATGATTATAATTTTGGCTGGTCTACAAAACTTCACATTGACCTTTACTCAAGTTAGGTGATTTGATAAACAGTGGCTTCCATAGAGTGTGCAATGAATGTTGAATGAATGTCTGCATGATAAAAACAAAAAATCAATTTGAAACAAAACATTACAACTTTCTTACATTGTTAGTTCTCCTGACTTTTGTTTCTCGTTCCGTTTCATTCTCGTGATATTTACTTCATATCTGTGAATATGTATTTGCTTTTGTTGTTCCTGATTTCTCTGTCCTTTTATGCCTAATACACATCTACCCCCTTTTTCATTCATCATAAATCATAAAGCTTGAGTGATCAGAACCCAAGATAAGAGACATGTATGTTTCATGTCCTAAAACCCTTAGTTGGTACCCTTTGTTGTTAGTACTCAAAAGAATCATCACAGAAGAAAGATCTAAGTTCTCCTCTTGTAGTCTGTTTGCTAATGTACCGCCTCGATGGTGTAGTGGTAGAACGTCTGCCTCAGGTGTGGGAGGTCGCCTGTGGGGTCATACCAAAACTCAGGGTTGCAGGATAATCATTTTGACTGACTGGCTGCTGTCAGGATAAAATACTGGTAACTAACCCAGGAAACACGGTGATATAACTGAAAACTTGTTGAGAGCGGCATAAAACACCAATCAATCAATCAACTGTTTGCCTATGATAAAAGGGTTGTTCCCACTCATGATCATGGATGCCAAGATAAGGATGGGTAAACTTGTCATTTACTCACAATATCTTTCTCATTGAGACATTTCGTTTGAGTACCCACAGCATAGGGTGTAATTGTGTAAAAAGGATTTTTGGATACTAAATATGCATTTCACTTAGAGCTACTGGTTACTCAGCAAGAAGCATGGATGCTTGTGTAAATTGAAGTCTGTGTGTGCATCGATGCTCTCGGACTCTCATGTATATTCTTTTCCCACATTTTTCCCCATGAAATTTGTGGCTAAAAGGGGCAATTGCTCATAAAAAATTGTGTAAAAATAAGTCTGCACTATGGGAAGAGTTAACCCTTTCCCTCCTACAACAATTCTGCAGCAGACGACTTTGAACATATTTTGTCAAAAAATAAAAAATCTTGATAATTGAATTGATAACATATGACTAAAAGTGGAAAACATTGTGGCAAAAGGAGAAATTGCTCAATTTCTTTTTTTGTGACTATGTTTTCAAAAATCTGTCTGTATGAGGGAAAGGGTTAAAGCATGCAATATAATAATGAAATCTCCTGTTGACTCTGTATTTGAAATAGTGTAACCCTCGAATAGAAATCAATTACTGCTGATTTTGTGCCTACAAGCAATGAGGGGTATAATACAAGTATGCTAGTGAATTTAAACATTTAAATTTTTAAGCATCAAAAGTTTATTAACCTTTTCCCTCATACAGACATTTAATATGACGCTCTCCATCTGACTGCTTTTGAAAACATTGTGGCAATTTTCCTTTTTCCACGATGTTCCAAACTCTATTCATAGTTATTACATATTTTCTCCTTTTGCCAAAAACTTTTCTGCCATGGGTCTGTATGTGTGAAAGGGTTAAGTGATATATTGTTTTGAATGCCTTATCTAGGACGTTGCTGTTAGTACATATATTAGTGTTATGTGAATGCATTTTTCTGCATACGCATGTATAGGATATATTCAGTTGTAGACAAACTGAATAATTACTACTTTTCGTTGTGGAAATTGATTTAATCGTTTCCAACATACAACAAATTTACAGCAGATGACTTTGAAAACATCTAAGCAATAAATAATACAGAAAATCTATCTGAATATTGTATGTTTTCAATAGACGTCTGCTGCAGATGTGTCAAAATGGTTCTGCAATTGGGAGAGGGTTAACATCCAGATTTCTAAAAATAAAATAACAAATTTCTAAAAAAGTGATGAAATACTGTGTTTTATCAGTGAAATAAAATCCATTGTGGAATATGAAATGATGACGTAACGTACGCTAACAATAGTTCCCTACTTTAGTTATCAGTAAGCATAAAATAAAAAGAAAATTAGAGGAGTGATAAAATTTTAATATTTCACTCGAGCTACGCGCTCGTGAAAATATTTAATTTTATCACTTATCGATGAAATATAATCCTTATCCACTCGATACGAACAAATATCCTCTATATTTTTAACATGTGTCATTAAGGCAGACAACTGGCCCAAGAGTAATTTCACCTTGTGCCGCAATGTTTTTAAAAGTCTTTTTTTTCTGCAGGTGGGTCACAATGTAACTGTGTGTGTGTCGGGTTTACATGACTTGCAAACATAGCCTAGTAAGATAAGCAGTTGAATAAAATAACTATTACTAAGACCATGATCTTAGAGCTGCTAGAGTTGATTTAGTTCCTATGACCAAATATTAAATCTGTGTCCAATATCTAACTTGACACTTTCAAACATACACCAAATCTGCAGCTAAAGACTCTTAATAAGTGAAGACTGCAAAATTCTCTGTGAATCAAGTATATTTATTGTATGGAGTTGAAAGCGAGCGCCACTCTCTGTCGCAGCTACAGCAAAGAATTTTTGAAACAATGTTTTCAACTCGATCCAATAGTTAGACATTTCATATATAGAGATTTTTCATATTTTTGTTAAGATGTCTGCTGCAGAATTTATTGTATGTGGGAAAGGGTTAAGTTAAGCTTCCCAGATCCTATCATCGCCAAATATGGTCACTGTCCTCGTTTGCAGAATAACTTGACCAAGTTCAGTAACCAGTCACAGAGGTCCAGAGTTGTGGTGTATTCAGCTCTTTTTCCCACAATGTCTCTCTTATTATTCAAACAAACCCTATGTTGTGGGGACTCTTTTGAGTACCCACAACATAGGGTTAGAGGATCTAATACGGATTTAAGGACATGCATAATGCCCCTTATCTAGAGCTGTGAGTCAAATGGACACACACTGCAGTGTTATGGTTATTTTATTGTAAACTGTTGAGGTGTATTGTAATTGGTTGTGCACCTTCGTTGTTTTGTGTATTGCTTGTGCTGAATGCATTCTGTGTATTTTATGTGCTGTACATTGACATTGTATATACATTCTGTGTATTGTATGTGCTGTACATCGACATTGTATATACAATTAAACCTGTGCTAAAGACCACCTCTGTATAGCAATTTCCTGTCTATAGCAACCACACTTATTATTTACCATTTACTCTTTAAAATAAGATAATTCATTATATTTTCTTCTGTGAAGGAAATTTCTAAGCCATTTTAAAAAGTAAATTTGTTATCAGCACATGTACTGCACATATTGGAATGACAACACAATAAATATTGTAAAGATTAATTAACTGCTGACGTAAGAAAACATCAATGCACATGAAAATAGGCTCACACAGTACCTACCATCTTAACGCTTTCCCACATACAGACATTTCTCTGCAGCAGATGACTTTTGAAAACTTTGTGGCAAAAGGAGAAATTTCTCATGATATGCATTTTTGAGATCACCACAAGGTTTATCCCTCCCTTCGCCACTTCAAGACGCATTTGAGGCATATGCAGCAGAAAACTGTTCAAAACAATCTGGCAAAAGGAGAAAGTATTTAAGTTAAGCAATTTCTCTTTATGCCTATAAGTTTTCAATTCTGTTAAATAAATTTGACTATATAAGTCATAGAGGCATCCAATATTTTTGGATTGACATTTTCAAAGATTTGTTGTATGTGGAAAAGTGTTCAGTCGTCACTCAAGTTGCTCTAAGAGTATAACTCTTTTCTACAAACAAAACACATGCAGCAGATAACTTTAACCCTTTCCCACCTGCAGACGCATTTTCATGCTATTGCAGCAGTCGACTTTTGAAAACATTGTGGCTTAAGGTGAGATGATGAGTAATTTCTCCTTTGGCCACAATGTTTTCAACATTATTTAACAATGAGGCTATCTTTTATGGAGATTTTTCAGGTTTTTGTCACAATGTTTTCAAAGTCATTTGCTGCAATTCTGTTGTATGTAGGCAAAAATTAACGAATCTAAAAAAACCTGTTGAAATTCTATAAATATATGTATAACTACTGAAAAGAGTTGAAAATAATTGTGGGAAATGGAAAAATGAGCACAACATGCAGCAGATGACTTGGAAACAAATCTAGGCAAAACTATGGAAATTCTATAATATGAGTATAACTACTGAAAAGAGTTTCAAATAATTGTGGGAAATAGAGAAATAAGCAATTTCTTCTTTTTGCCACAATGTTTTCAAAAGCACTATACTGCAGAGGCTTTTTTTTAAGACTCATCCATTATGTCATAGGAGATTTCTTTGTAATGCAAAAACCTGTTTGTCAATGATAAATTGTTGTAGTTGAATAGACATTATGTACAAAGTTAACATGGATTCATCAGAGCTTTATCTGAATATTTACAGCACTGAAGCACTCTCCATCAAAGAGAAAGCCGGGCGGACGAACAACAAGCATGAACGAGGATCCCACCCCAGGTATGTTTCTTGCCTTCAATTCTGTGTCAAAACTGCTCTACTAAATGTTATAAAAGGTTACTCAGTCCTTTCCAAAATACAGCAACTCTGCAGCAGAGGACATTTAATTGTTAACTCAAAACTGTGGAAAATCTCTATAAGTATAGGTATAATTACTAAAAAAAAAGTTGTACATTTTGTGGCAAAAGGAGAAATTGCTTGTTTTGAGCAGTTTCTACTTTTGTTAGAATGTTTTCAAAAGTCGTCAAGCTGCAGGTGAAATGACTGATAAATTGTTGAAACAGCATTCTAACACTATCGACAATTGTCGTTCAGGAGTGCAGTAACCCTTTAACAACTTTTGAAAACATTGTGACAAAAGGAGAAACAAGCAATTTCACATTTTGCCCTTTTGCCACAATGTTTTCAACTATCTTTCAGTAATTATACATGTACTTCATTTATAGAGATTTTTCATGTTTTGGCATGATTGTTTTCAAAGTCATCTGCTGCAGATTTGATGTAAGAAGGAAAGGGTTAAAAACTCAAGCCTTCGGGCCTTTGTGATTTATTACTTCACACATGAACTCCAAATCGTGATATAAGATCCGGTATATCACTCATAAGTAAAATATATTTCCTAATTAAACCTCAGTATTCTTCCTTGTAGGGACAATCGGTGCCCGCCCTGACCTGTTGATGGGAAGCTCTACTCCTCCTCCTCCATTCTCTGAAGCCATTGCTGCTGGTGCTAGGCCTCGAGATAGAACGTCCGTGTCCCCTTTGTCTAGCCGTAAAGGGTCAGATGGTACCCCACAAAGGTATGTGGTAGATGCTAAATCCCATGTTAGAGTCTTCTTGTTCCCGTTATCTAGCCGTAAAGAGTCAGATGGTACCCCACAAAGGTATGTTATAGATGCTAGACCACAATATGTGTCCCCGTTGTCAAGCCATAAAGGGTCAGATGGGACCCGCCTAAGGTATGTAGAGATGCATGTTAGAACCTCTGTGTCACCCGTTTTCTAGCCTTATATGGTCAGATGGTACACTGCAAAGGCAAGGCATTGGGCGCAAGATAATATTGCTATCAGAATTTGCTTGTGTACTTTGAAATTTCATAGTTAAACATTTTCCCACATGTAGATGCATTCTGATGCCTATGCAGCAGCCGACGTGTGAAAACATTGTTGCAAAAAGGGGAAATTGAAAATACCTAGTCAACAATATGGAGAATCTCTTGTAAATGAAAGCTTACTTATAAATTAAAAAAGAAACTGCTCATTCAAAGCATTGCTTTCATAAGGTGCCTATTTAGATGTGGCACAATGCGTCTGTTAGTTGGAAAGGGAGGGTTAACTGAAAGCAACTGAATCACACAACACAAAAGGGAGGTTTTGAAAAAACTAGCCATTAGTTATTAGGCTCCAATTGCATATGTGTACAGTAGGCTTTTGGTCTTTGACCCTTTCCTGACTGCCTTGGTATAGCGTCGTCCAGCTCTTGTGCGGGAGGTCGTTGGTTTAAATCCGCCGCCGTGTCATATGAAAGCCTTTAACAATGGTAGAAATGCCTGCCCTCCTTGATGCTCAGGGGTTTGAGAGGTTAGCTTATGCCTGACCTCCTTGATGCTCAGGGGTTTGAGAGGTTAGCTTATGACTGACCTCCTTGATGCTCAGGGGTTTGAGAGGTTAGCTTATGACTGACTGAATGGTGTAAGGATCAATAGTGATATAACTGAAAAATTAAAATTACTCAAAGCGGCGTAAAACCAGACCTATTTAACCATTTCCCTCTTTTTACTCTTTACACATGAAAATGCAACCATATGTGTGATGGGCTTAAATTTACATCAAGAAAAAATCCATTTTGAATGGTGATGGTATTTTTGTTCCTTATTTATGTAACAATCATCTACAACTAATAAAATTTACAATATCCTGAAAACCCAAAGGACAAGTTCAAATACTCTCAAAATAAATGCCAAAGATCCTTTGATAACCAGCAGTTATAGTTAAACAAATCGGGATAATAAACCCTTTCAAATTTGAACTGCAAATTTATTAATTCTTTTTAGAAATTATTAATATATTTAGCATGAACAATCTCTGGTTGATCTTGAACATAAGTAAAAATATTGTAAAACACCTTTTTTGAATAATTTTATGTTTTTTAACAAATTTACTTTTATTTATAATTGTTTATCTCTTTTGTTTGTATAACATTGTGTATACAATGTATTCTATGTTCTTAGACCCACATGGAAGAATTGGGACAACCCAAATGTGTAGCTTTATAAAAGAAAGTTGTTAGTATTATTATTATTAATTACAGATCTGATCGCCTCTTCCAAACAATACAGCAGCAACAAGATGAGGCGTTCAGAGGTCGGATGCGACATTCTCCCCTCAGTATGTCCGAGTCAACCCCGACCTACACAGAGTTCACCGAGGGGACGCCCAGTTACACTGCCTCAAGCCCCAGTTGTTCAAGTGAGGTCTTAGGTATGAAACCTTGTACGTCACATAGAGGCTTTATGATGCCTCTGCAGCAGAAGGCTTTTTGAGAACATAGTGACAAAAGAAGAAATTGCCCAAAACAAGCAATTTTCTCCATTTGCCACAATATTTTCCACTTCAAGTCATAGGTTTTCCTTTAACCCTTTCCCTCATACGGACACTTTCTGACGCCTCTACAGCAGACAGCTTTTTGAAAACATAGTAACAAAAGAAGAAATTGCTCAAAATGAGCAAATTCTCCTTTTGTCACAATGTTTTCCACTTTTAGTCAAATGTTATCTATTCAATTATAGACATTTTCTATTTTTTGACAAAATATGTTCAAAATCGTCTGCTGCAGAATTGTTGTATGAGGGAAAGGGTTAAATAATAGAGATTTTCTATTTTTTGACAAAATACGTTAAAAGTCGTCAGCTGCAAAATTGTATGAGGGAAAGGGTTAAAAGAAGGTTGGAGCACATGGAATATGCCTAGAGCTCTCCATTTGGAAATCTTTTCCTAGAGCTCTTAGAGGTCCATGTAAGATGGAGTATTCAGCTCTTTTCCCTACAATATCTCTTATTATCCAACCTAACCCTATGATGTCTCTTTGAGACGATTATTTTAAGTATCCACAACATAGGGTAAGAGGATCAAATAAGGATTTTTGAACATGCGAAACGCAAGAGCTCTGAGCTCTCTGAAGTATCACATTGTTGGCTACATGTAAAAGTGTTGTAACTGTATCGTGTGACAAACTTGTGTCAGCTTATAAAGCAGCCAACTTATATTAACCCTTTCCCACATACAATAAATCTGCAGCAGACGACTTTGAATACATCTCAGTATGAATAAGGATTATCTCTATCAATGAAGGAACAATCATTTAATAAAGTTGAGAAAATTGTGTCAATAGGAGAAATTGCTCATCATAAGCAATTTTTTACAACTACGGCAGTGATTTCAAAAGACGTCTGCTGCAGAGGCATCAGAAAGCATCTACATGTTGTAGAGGGTTAAGCAGCAACTTAATCCCCTTTTCCCACATACAGTAAATACAGATGACTTTGAATATATCTTTGCCAATAAAAAACTTTGTGGCAAACAGGGAAAGCGATTGTTACTCTATTCACAATGTTTCACAATGTTTCACAATGTTTCAAAAAGTTGTCCTCTGCAGAGGTATCAAAAAACGAAAGGGTTAGCCCTTTACCACATACAACAAATTTGCAGATGACGACTTGGAAAACATGGGGACAAAATCTCAAAAATGTCCATCAAAGATAAGTGAATTGTAAAATAAAGTTGAAAACATTGTGGCAAAAGGAGAAATTGCTCATCATGAGCAATTTCACCTTTGGCGACAATGTTTTCAAAAGTTGTCTGCTGCTTTTTCGTCAAAATATGTCTGCAGGTGGAAAAGGGTTAAGCCACAGTTTGACTGTATTTACATAAATCCATTGACTTTTCTTTGCAGACTCGAATATTCCAAATCTTCCGTTGGAGCCGAATTCCAGAGGACTATCAAATGAATCATTGGAAGAGAGTTCTCCCTCAAGAGTCATGGTTACGAGCAGTAGTACAGATGCATCTTACTACAGCACGGTGTCGCATTTGGACCCTCAAAATAGTCAAGGGGGTAGCGTCACTGGGCCGACCTCGACAATAATACACGTCGAGAAACAAAAAAGCAATACACAGACAGTTTCAAGTGTTCAGGTCCATGTGGAAAGAGAAGCGTCGGTCGAGGAAACGACGCCAACTGTTGACAAGCGGGAATCCATGGAAGTTTCGCAGAGTGCATCAAGTGTTAGTTCGGAATTAAGTAACATCACCGATAGGTTGTCAGAGATTCATGCCAATTTGCCGGTGAAAATTGACGCAAGCAATACGGATACTCATCAAAATGAACCTCGTGTAAGTGTCAGTTCGTATCAAAGCTCTGTGGGAACCGACACATCCTCCACAATGCAGACCGGATCCGAGACTTATTTCACGGAATCTCTAGTGAGCCAGTCTACAGCAGAGTCAAGTGAAAGTGGCGCAACAGACTTGTCGTACAGCAAAGGTGATAACGGAGATGCATTTGCGTCGGATAAACAACTCAGAAAGAAGGAAGAAGCCGTTAATGAAGTGGAAGAATCGGTAGGTATCATTTGAGGTTTGGGTAGAAGGGTTATAGCAGAGACCTAAGGAATGAAGTTGTCTTGCTTGGCTAACCCTTTTCCCAATTATACAGTAATTACTAATTCTGCAGCAGAAGAAAATATTGTAAATATATAAGCAAAAAATGTCTCGATTATTTAAAATTGTTGAATAGAGTTTCCCATTTTGCCATTAGTGGTCTGAAATCATTGACATAATTGTATTACGTAGGCAAATGATATTTATATTCATGATAAATTTAAAATTATTGAATACAGTTGAAAACAATACGGCAAATTGCTGACTAAGAACAATTCACCTTTTGCCATAAGTCGTCTGCTGTAGATGTGTCAACGCAAGTGGGCAAAGGTGAAAAGGTTCATCCGGTCTCACATGCAAATGCATTTTCACAAATTTACAGCAGAACAACTTTTGTTGCAAAATAATAATGAGCAATTTCTCTATTCAATAATCGTACTATCGTTTATAGAGATTTTCTATATTTTGACTTGATTATAGTCAGAGAACTTGTAACTGCAGAGGCTTTCAAATGTATAGCTTGCTTGATACACAGCACATCACCTGTCACAGTTGGTAGCTTATCTGACTTGTGATCTGGAGGTCACGGGTTCGATACCCGGTTGAGGCGAACATTCTTTCGGGCGATTTTTCCCATTGCCTCTCACC